>BMAW01051104.1:21142-64397 GCA_019974015.1 Nephila pilipes | reverse complement strand
TAAAATGTATAAAAATTTAATATTTGTTTGATTGTTATAAAGCATTTCTGAATATTTATTTAAAAAATTATGAATTTTAAAGAAAAGTGAATTTTTAACTTTTATCTTAGCTTGCTTATTAATCTGTATTTAATCTTGTTTACTTTTTTATTAGAAATTACTTTAAATTATAAACAAAGGGGGGAAATTGCAAATATGCCATACAGATAAATCAACATTTTCAAGCATATATAAGTTCCATATAATCATTGTGAACAGAATATTGTAAGCTTTAAAATATTTGGCAAGAATGACTTTTCTATTAAATTGGAAACATTTTTTAAAAAATTCCATAAATGACTGTCTTAAATTAAATATTATAGAAATTGAATTGTATGTAATGAACCAAATACATGTAAAACATATTAAAGAAAAATAATTGTATTTGACTAGTAAAAAATTTCAATACAAGAGCAATGGACATATTATTTTATTGAATGATTATTGCAAAATGTAATTAAGAAGCTATTTAGTATGCATGCTATCTCTCTCTCTGAAATGTTTTCTTATTTCCTAACTTCTATCTATTTATACTTCTTACAATTATGAAAATAATCTACAAAAATTGTCAAAATAACCTATTTCTTATTTTAATAGTTGGGTATTCATATTTTATGTCCATATAAAGTTAGACTACTTTGAGAATATGAAACATGTTATATTTATTTGTGTACATAAAACGAAATTAATTACTTATTTTTTTTTTTAAAAGGATTGTATGTATTTACATGAACTTGGTGATGAAGCTGCTAGTTTCACAAAAGAAGATATGCAGCAAGGGTAAAGAATTTTATTGGTTGTGATAAAATTTCATATAAATTTGTAATGAATTCATGTAACAAAGGCATTTTTATGATACTTGATATATTTTTTACAGGAAGCATCAAGAATATGAAAAGAAACTACAAGATCAAATAATAGGCAATAATAACAGGTAACATTTTAAGTGTTAAGTTTAATTAATAGTGAAAAATTTGGTTTTACTTCTTTTGATTACCTGAAATTTACCAAAAACTAAGTAAATGCAATGCATTTGCTGTACTTTATACATAAAAAAATTTTACCAGATGAGTAATAGTGTAATGTAGAGTGTCACATTTCCTGTCAAGCAATTTTCTTGCAAAATTAAATTCCTTTAGGTTGCATTATGTGTAGTTGAGTGTTATTAATTCTGTTTTTCAAATTGATCAGTTTTATTTTAATTATTTTTTTGAAAGATTATTATTTTAAATTTCTCTCTTTTAATGACATTCTAGGATTAAAAGTAATATTGAACATAAGCCCTTTAATAAACTTTTGTAGTTCAGTATTTAAAATTGAATGGTAATTTAATATGAATTATATATCTTTGCCAAAATATAATAATCTTGAGCAGCAAAATCAAAAAAGGGATAGTCAACCACATGCAAAAAGAGCTATTTCTGAAGATAAATTCTTACTACCAATCACTTCGTGGCTGAATATTCTTGGAAATAATGTATGAGGGAGGGGTTGTCAGCCTTTTCACTTCTTGGGTATTGAACAACATTTGCAAATTTCTATTTCCAATAATAATTCTTTTTGAAGTGCTTGAATAATGTAAGAGTTTAGGCACATCATTTAACTCAATATTTAAAAATGATTTGGGATCATGATTTATGTTCCTGTCTTGAAACCTTGAACTTAAAAAGAATGAAATCATCAAGTAAACCAGGAAGCTCATTGAATTGAAGATTTCAAATTGTTAAATTTTTACATGTTACATTGTATAAAATTATGTTTAACATTGTGGTTCACTTGTTTGATACTTCTGGTGTAATAGATTACTTAATACATTTTTAGCATTTCCTCCCTATTTATTTACAGATTAATTTGATTAAACATTGTACTATTTTAATGTAACTCTCCAGTATGAAAAATAGTTTTGGAAAGAAGTGTATGGTAAATTTTTGTTTTAAATGGGGAGACTCAACTTGGGAAATTCAGTTGGGAGTGGGGCTAGTTTGACTTGTGGTACACCGTAAGGATGTCCACTAATGTAAGTAGTAAAGTACAGTTGGCTAACTTGCAAGTGCTTTTTATTACTTACATTATTGGACATTCTTTAAGTGTACTACAAACCTACCAAGTTGCAACCCCAAGTGAATTTTCTAAGTCGCACTATCCCCTTGTTGGATGCAAATGGAGATCTCAAAAGCAAATATTTTTTTAATTTTATAGGAAACAAACAGCATCACCAACACCTCCACAGAATAACACAAGCTCTATCAAAGACTCATGGCCATGTACAGTACAGAACGTCAAAGAATCTCGATCGAACAGAACGAAAGATTCTACACAGAGCCAGAGGTCAGAAGGAAAGAGTAGTCGTTCAAAAAATAAACATACTTCTGAAGGACAGAAAAGGTAAATATTAATTTTTTTAAGACTGAATTCTTTTGATGAATATAAAATGTATTAATATTCAATTAATAATTATATTGTATTTAATTTTGCTTAGAAAAAAATGTGTAGTTAAAATAGGTTTAGCAGATTTTGAATTTCAGGTTATAGTTTTGGGCATGTTCTAATTTGGAATGGGGAAAGTTGAGTTTCAAAAGGAACCTTTTTCACAAAAGCACTGAATTATATTCTTTGTTGAATATAAAGGGGGGGGGGAGATAGTTGGTATTTTACCAATGTTATGAAAGTTATATATACTCTGAAAAATTTTGATTTTAAAATTGTGAAAAACACTTGTAAAAAATACTCTAAATAACAATTTATTTCTGCTATTCTAATTATATAGCAACTTGAAATTAATACAAACACGATATTTTCATTTTCATTACAGTGAATAATGGGCTTCTGCTAATAGTTTTTAATATTTGTTCAGCAAATGTTTGATAATAAAAGGTGACTATATGATAATTACCATTTCAAATTATTGTTGAAATGTTCTCTCCCCCCCCCCTTTCCTGTTATATGTAAACCTGTTACAAAACAAACAAAATTCAAACAGCACAGATTGTGTTGTAATTTAATTTTTTTTCTCTTGCTGAACAATTTGAAATAATGCTCAATGTATTTTTTAAATGTTAGTGAAGAATAATATTAAAGTTGAAACCATTAATATAGAGAAATCTATTACACTCTACAGATAGTAGGATGTTTTTGAATTAATTTTTACTTATAAAATTAAATTAGATTTTAAACTTTTGTGTTTGTGTATCTTTGTGAGCTTGCATTTAATGAGGAATTTTTTAAAAATAATTAACTGAAATTGTTTGAATTTTATATTAAAAAAATCACCTTGTAAAATATAACATCTTTCAAATTGATGGAGTATGTACTGAACTTTTTTATAGTATTAAATATTCTACTTTGATCTTGAATTGAATTTTGATTTTTTTTTTTTTTTTTTTTTTTTTTTTTCCTAGCAAAAAGAGCAAAAGCAAAACCTCAGATTCTACACAGCATCACAGCTCCTCCAAACACTCCTCTACAAAAGAAGACAGTAGCACTATTCAAAAGAAAAATCAGAAAGGCAAACATAAAGATACTGTGGCAGCACAGCCTTGTGGTCATTCCCCTCTGCCATCACCTAACAGAGAACTTTCTCTTGGCCTAACAGATGTACTAGAAATGAACCAAAAAAATGCACAAACCACATATGTCCACATTGAGGAACAACCTAACCAATCAAAAGCAGTTTCAGCCAGCATCAAAATAGCTAGAAGTGAAAGTCCTGTGTTGCCTCCTTCACCTTTATCTTCTTTGAGTTCCTCTTTTACACCATTTGGGAGCTTGTCTAGTAATTTTATGTCTTCGTCTTCGCCATCTCCTCCGCCCAGTAACAGCAATCCCCCTTCCTTTGGCTCTCTGAGTGGCTCTTCAAATGCTACTGAAGACAGCTCTCCAGTGAACACATTTGTTGCTCCACAGCAGATAGAACAAAAACGCCAGTCACCACATCCTGTTTTTGTTACTGTGGAAAACAATTCAGAATCTTTGTTTAGTCATATGAATTATCACACCAATTCAAGTGATGCTAATTCTTATAATGGCCACTTATATAATGAAGGTATGTTTAAATTTTGGTCAATACTGAATTAATAGAAATTACTATGTAAAAATTATTTATAGTTAAGTTTCTTTGTATATTAAGAGACTTAAAAATTGCTAAAGCAGACCAATAGACTTTTGGAAATGTTATATGTTAATAGCATTTTTTTGAAATTCTATCATTACAGTAGAACAGAATGTAAACATCAGGTATGAAAACTATGTTTTATATTTTACTCTAATTATTGTAATTTTAAAAATTATATTTGAAAATATCAATCTAAAAGCAATTTTAATATCTGGATAAATTATTCCTTCAGCTCTTATATATGAAGCTTTTATTCTTAACTTTTGTTCAACTTCTTTTAAAAATAAAGAAGGGCAACAATGCTCTAATTTATTAATTTCTCAAGCTCGATGCTCAGTGTTATCAAAAAAAAAAAAAAAACATAATACAGATTGATTGTAAAGGCTGAGAGCAGTTACATCTACAGAATCATATGGTGCTTCAAATTTCATCCCATGGTGTAGAAGTAAAGAGAGCCATGGTACTGCTTTGAATGCTCTCCTTATCATCTGGCTGTGATCCAAAGTTACAAGGTCTATTTCATCCTTATATTTCCAGTGACATTACATCAAATGATCATATCAGTTAAGAACATTGAATCAAAATGTATATGTATGATTAAATTCTATGTGAAGTAGTGTTTTATTATAAAGGGGTATATTAATGATATAATTTCAGTGATTGAGTTACTAAACTCTGATATATGTCAATTCTCAAAATAAAATAATTAATTGGAAACATTTTATTTTTGAAAAATACTGATTCTAAAAGGGGTTTATAATTACATATTTAGAGTGAAGGATAAGGGTATGTTTAAAATAATCGATCCCCCCCCCCCCTTGTATTGACTGAAAAAAAATTGATTGTTTATTGTTATGAGTTAATATAAAAACTTTTATAGAATTAATATTTAATAAAACTTACTGTTGTATAGAAATCGGTAATTATGTTGGATGAAAATTTGATAACCAGATTGAATATTGATCTGTAAGGGCCATAACAAATATCAGTTCTAATATTTAAGTAAAAAAAATAATTTATCTTGATTTTAATCTCCAAAGCAGCCTTACATATATAAACAACTATCATACAGTGGGATTGTTTGATTCCCAAGGGTACAAAAAATTTTGTAGCTAAAAAAAATTTACTGAAGGATAACAGTAGTTTTCAGAATAATTGTTTCAGTTAATAATTTATAAATTGTAATGAAACAATTTTTTTTTTTTTTTTTTCTTTTCAGGAGATTATTCTCATTTTACAATTAAACAATGTTGCAAGAATTAAATGCCTGCATATTAAAAAAAAAAAAAACTTGAAATTATGTGAATTTTTATTAATAGAATTAATCTGCCTTTGAAGGTTATAGTTATTGATGAGCAAACGAAAATAAGAACTTACTCCTCTTTGAAGCAAATTTAATTTTTTTTCAAGGACTTTTAAATGATAAACATGAATAGTCCTTGAAAACTGAATGCATTTTTCTGGATCTGATTTTTAAGTAAATTTTGATAGATATAAAAATAGCATTAACATTTGTTTTTCATTTTATAATGAATTATTTAGAGCCATGTACCACAGATAGTTCAGACTGGAGCTCAAATTATTCATTTGAAGAACCCCAGAAACCTGAAGATGATTTAGGTAATACACTCTTACATCTACCTAATTTATTGAATTTATATTTCTTTAACTGTTTGTCATTTCAATCAACTAGATCTTTTTGATGTTTATAAATTTGTTTCAGTAAAAGTTTTTTAAAATTTATATTTCACATTATTTTCTACTTGAGAAAATCATTTTGTGAAGTGCATCACTTTTGAAAATACATAATTTTATTCATCTTTGTAGAGTTTGCATACTTAAATCTATCTTTTCTGGTAAAGTAGTTAATCATATGTTGCAGAAACTAATTATTTTGCAGTTAAAAATTATAAATTTTAGAGAAAACATTCATGTACAGTTAAATAGTTTGATACTGTTTTCTTTTCTTTCTTTTTTTTTAAAAGACTATTACAGGATTATATTTTTGTGTGTGAATGTTTTTTTTTTTTTTTTGTTTTTTCTATTTATATAGAATTTCAACTTATTAAATATAAATGTATGCTAAATGCTTTTTATTCTACTTTTTTAAAAATATATTCATTACTTTTTAGCTTTTTGAAAGGTATCACTAATATTCCTCAAATTTGTTTTAACCACTAATGAAAATTTTTCTCACTTCAGATTTTGATCCTTGGAATGAATCATCTAAAGGACTGGCAGATTTAATTGCAAAGGAAGCTGTACACAATCCAGTTTATTCAGAAATGCCAACACCTCCTGGATTTTTCCAACCCTCAAAAGCCCCGGTGCCAAACCAGCAAAGGATATCTGTACCCCCTCCTGGTTTCTGTAGACAAGTTCCTCAGAATAATTCCTTAAACAATATACCTGGCATGTATGATCCTACAAATTTAGGTTGGTATAGAGTGGCTTTAAACTTCTATCTTTTTTTTTTTTTTTTTGTACAAATATCAAGTAAATTATGTGAAAAAATATATTGCATTTGAAAAGATCTTGCTGCTTCTGAAATTTGTGTCTGTATAAAAACGGTTAAATTAGGTTAGTGAAAAAGGAAGCGTAAAAAATGCTGTATCAATCTGTAACAAAAAAAAAGCATATAAATTTATAATTTTACATTACATTTGTATTCATTAATGTAATGTTTGTATTTCATGTTTAGAATATATACAATGTAAAGTGTCACAAGCTAGACAGACTATGAATGGTTGTTCACATTATTATTTTCATGAACAATCACAAAATCCACTGGAAGCTCCAAACCAGTATAAACAACAACAGTTTCCTCAAGCAAATGCTCGTGAAAATTATATTGTAAGTGCAAGCATAATTTATCTGTTTGATTGTCACTTATATTTGAAAAACAATAAGTTGACAATTTTTTTAAAAAATTTCAGGAAAATCTTAGAATTAAGAAAAATTGGGAAGAACGGGTTCGCAATCTCCTTCCTGATATGTTTTTCCAAATAAATTCTAGAAATCTACAAAAAAATCAGAATCAGAATGGTGAGTATTTAAAAATTTATTAGATTAAGAGATTTAAAATAAACATATAATTGTTTATTGAGAATTTTCTTCAAAAATTTTTGTTTTTATTTGCAATAAATAAAAATTATAATTTATGTAATATATGATTTTTTTTAATTTGGTACCAGTTATCTTCCAGCCACAAAGTTTTGACAAAAAAAGTAATTTATTGATTGATTACTATGTAAACTGGTTTTTTAATGAAATTACCAATGGAAGAAAATGTTTGTATAAGTATTTCATAATTTAGAAACATATTTTTGTAATATTGCTATTCATTTTTATGAGAATCTTTACTACATTTAATACAATAGTGTCTTTTTCTTAAGATGTAAAATATTGAATAACAATAAGTAATACAGGCATAAAAAAATTTGTCAATTTTGTATCTAAGTACATTTTCACTATTTATACATAATGTCTCAATAATATGTTATCAATTATTTTTAAATTTCTTATTTAGTTGATAAATTATCATGCTTTTTAGTTCTTATAATAACCTGCTTTTTTTAAAATAAATATTTGCTTCTGTTTCATTTTTTTCATGCTAGGACCTACATGGAATCACCAGCAAGGAAGAGATATTTCCTGGTTGACAAATGAATCTATGTTAAATTCGGGTAATGTGACAGATGGTAAGTGATGCATTGAATGAAGGGAGAAAACATCTTTATTATAATTGTATGTTCTGTTTGTAAATAATTATGTTATACTTAGAATTATTATTTATAAAATTTAAGGAATAGATATGTATTTCATATAGCTTTCAAAACTTGGGACTATGGTTAGCATAATCAAAAAAATTATAAAAAATTATTTTGTTAGATATACATTCAAATGTATAAAATTGTATTTCATGGTAGGTCAGAGATCCAATACTCTTTGGTTGAAAGCTTTACAACAACTTTCAATTGAAGAAAACCAGTTACATGGTCATTCTCCATTCGCAAATGGTTTTGCATTCAGAGGTATGTGAATTTTGTATGAAAATAATATATATTGTATGAACAGCACTTTAAATTATTATAAATATATATTCTTATTTTAATTTACTGTTTCAGATATATATTATATTCTAAATTTTCATCAATGTGTTGATTACATAAATAGTTTGTTTCATTTATTTAATTTTATGTTTATAGTTTATCTATCATTTATTCTGTTTACACTTTCTTATTTAATATTTCTAAAATAATTATATGTGGATAATCTTTGTATCCTAAGACTTAGCATAATTTAATACCATAATTTATCATAATAAAAATGTAATACTTGAACCTGAATCACAGTTTTGCTGTATAAAATATTAGTTTTCATTTCTTGCATTATGATGTATATTTACAAAACTCATTCATTAGTAACTATAACCATTTTTTTTTAAATCTCTTGAAATATTGTGTTGTTTTGTATTTTATTTTTTTAAAATGTTTGATAAGGGCTTATAAAATATCTTGTAGTTTTTGTAAATTTTATTTTCAATAAATTAAGCTAAAGATTTAAAGAAATTGATCCAAATGGTAACAATGTGGGAGGCATTTGTAGGATATGTTTGAGTCCCATAAATAAATGCTCCTTATCTGCTTTTAATATTAGTATTGAGTTAATAGTGCACATATTCCTTAACAAACTAATGATTGTACCCAAATAGAAATATTCAATTTACTCATTCAAATATTTTAACATTTTGTTCATTTGGTGCTTCAAATTTTTATTTTTTCACTGCTTTTTTTAACTTGTAACTTAAAGAAATATTGTAAATTTAAAAGTTCAATGTTTTTCCATAAATTTTATGCCATATTTTGAGCAACAGATCACCTGTTGTTTCATATCCACTATGCAATTGTTTTTTAATGATCTCTCAGCAATTGCATGAATTCTTCTATTATGCAGGCCAATGGGCAACTGCCCAGTGCCCTCCTCCTGGTTTTGTTGCACCCTCTAGGTCCTCAGTCAACACCCCTTTCCAGCACATGCCAGTTAACCAGAGTGAGTTTGCTTTTTCACCTTTTTTTTTTTTTAAACCCTTTTTTTGGCTTAACCATTTTTTATTTTACACTCAAACATTGATAATCTGGTATGCTCACCTGGTGCTGTATTGACAACCTGAATATATATGTGTGTGATAGCAATCTTTTTTTTTTTTACTCAATTTTGTGAAAGAGTGTTCATTTAAATTAGTCTGTTGGTTGTTTTCAGAGATCTAAGTATACAAATATATTGAGCATTAAATTTATATTTATTGATTTTTTATGTTTGAAATTTATCTCAAAACTTAATACTATTTTATTTTTAAGAATTCTTTCTACCATATATTAATTATGAAGTGTGAAAAAAATTTTGGCATATTTTCTGAAGAGATTGTGTTGACTTTTGGATATAAGTATGGAAATTATAAAGAAAATTAGTTTTAAGAATTTTTTGAATTTTATCCAAAAAAATCAATTCTGAAATATTTTTGATTATTAGTGTAATAACAATCCCATAATTGAATGAATTATAGATATTTTCTGACAATTTAAAAGTAAAACTCAATTTTTTTTTTTCATGTACTATTCTAATAATCAATATTTCCAATGCCTGTCTTAGGTGATAGTTTAATTCTCATATATTTTAAGATAATTTCATTACAAATGAATTTATTTCTAGAACAGGAACTTATTTTGATACATTGAAAATTATTTAGAAATAAATAATGCAAGAAATAATGAAGTTATCTTGTACACAAAAAAGGGGGTTATGAATGGCTTTGAAATTATTTAATTGAAATACATGTGTAACTTATTAACATTAACCATGCTGAATTGAATGTAGGAAATGCATAATTAAGCTGATTTTTGAAATAATTAAAGATACTTAATTATGATTGCCTTCACTTAAAAATTTATAGTATATAACTTTTGAATTATAAATCATGAAATGAACTGCTGTTTATACAGCTCTTTGTATTCTAAGAAATCGTAATAGAATTTCTTATTAAAACTGTGTTTATTTTTTCTATTTCAATGTTGATTATTGAAAATAAAATAGGTCAAAACAACCAGAACATCATGACATTGAAATATCACTTGGATATCCATTCAAATGAATTGTAAAAAATATTATGGTGTATGTATCTTTGATGCATATATAAACTCTTAACATTTTTTTATTAAAACCAACAAAAAAATGGTTACTTACAAGTCATAGGATTTCCAGATTATCCATGTTTTATTGTATTTATTTTTTCTTTTATGTTTATTTATGTGTTGATGTTAGTATTTTTGCATTTCTACAATGTGCATTTTCATCTGCTTATGACAAAAAGTCTGTGCTTCTGCCATTATAAAGTGATATAGAATTGCATCATTCTAATGTAAAATTATATTTGAAAACATTTTTATGATTTGTATTTATTAAGATTACAATAAATATTATAATTCATAAAAGGGATTTTTAATTCACAAATTATTTTATTACATAATTCTTATATATATACATACATACATATATATGCAGATTTTTATTTGTTCTCATATGAAAAAATTGTCCCTTTTTAATGATGTCATCTAAGAATTTTTGTCATATGCATTACCACCTTTCAAATGTGTGAAGTAAAACCTTTTCTTAACCTTTCTTTTTTAAGTAAATTTTTGTTGCATGCATTTGTTTTTCGAATTATTGATGCAAAACAACTCATAAATATTAAATCTTGCAAACTTGATTGTGAATCTGTTTCTTTCTACCCTCTGCTCCTGTAACACATTATTCTAGAATGCAATTTTAAGTGCTAAAAATTTGTCCTTGCCAATCTTTTTATTTTGCTGATATTGTTGCAGAAAGCATCCTCCTTTTGAAAAAAATTACCTGTTTAGTGTTTTTACTTATTCATTAAACAACCAGAAGAGTTTTATATATATATATTTGTGTGTGGTCTTATTTTAATCCCTTATATCAAATTATAAAAACAGAAAGTAACATTGGTAATAAATGTATCTTGATCAACCTTACAGATTAATTCAAATTATTTTTCAAATATATGTTGCATTAGGTATTAATAATTATAGCAAATCAGGAATTTATATTGTATGTAATGGAATTTTTATTTTTAATACTCTCCTAAATAAGATGAAGCAAAATGGAATAAACATAATTCAATCAATCAAACTATAAAAAACTCTGAATAGTAATACAAATGTATACATTCTAATTTGTTACTTTATTCAAAAAATATGTAGTTTCTAATAATGAAATTCTCTTTATTTTCTGATTAATGATTTTTTTTTTTTTTTTTTTTTTTTTTGTCCCTATGTCAAATGAGGTATAATTTTTTTTAAAAAAAATCTGTTCTCTTCAAATAACCATTATCTTACTAAACAAAAGAATATCCTTTTATAAAATATTTTACTAATATATTTGAGGGAATTATGTTTAGTTTTTCTCCTGAAAGATTTTTCCTTTTTGAGTTTTTAATTGTAAAAAACAAGGTAACTAATCTATAATTCCAAGGATATCTAAATTTTTGTAGACTGTATTTGAAATGCTCTGTTGTACACAATAGATATCTCTGTCTGATATGATGTTTATTTTTTAATGTTAGCTAAGAATATGAAGACACGGAATTTGTTAGAAAACTACAGAGCTAATAATGGACAGATTAATTGGTCATCAGCTTGGAATCTGATCAAGAACATAAATGTTTGATCAGTTTGACCCTACTGGTATCTACATGGTTTATAACCCATGTTGCGTAAGTACCCTCCCTGATCACATAGAACAACTACTCAACGGAATCTTGATTGATGGATATTTCATTTGGCAACACTTATATTCATCACTATAAGTATAAATTACTTGATGGAGAGTATCTAAAGATAATATTCTTTTACTAAATTGTTATTAACTTATTAAGTTTTATTTTTATTTTGAAAATAAAGATCATATTATACATACTTTAAGATATTATGTTGAAATATTGACATTGTATCTTTTTATGATGAAGTTAACTATGGATGATTTTGAATTGTAAACTGTATTAATTTATTTATATCTTTTTCAGAAATATAAATTTGCATTATAGAGAAATGGCCTGATACTGGACAGAAAATGATGACGAAATTGGCGTTGTTTATAAAAGCTTGTTAAACATTAGTGCTATAGTTCATTTTCCCTTACAAATTTGCTCTAATATAAATAAATATATATACATAAATAAAATATATAAAAATATATATATGTACACATAAGATATTAGTAAAAACTTTTCCTACATCTCTTATCTTCTGGATTTCTGGGATTTGAATGTTCATTTTCTTTTTTTTTTTTTTATTTTTTTTTTCCTTCCTTGGCAAATCCTCTGTCAGCACCAAGGTTTTCTCACAGAGAAAAAAAAATGTATTTATGTGATATAGGAGCATGTAATAAAGTTTGATGGAGTTTAGCTATATTTTTTTCTAATCTTTTGTTGTCTTTTATGTTGAAACATTGAATAAAAGTATGTGAATTGTATAAAATCGGCTTGAACTTTCTTTTAAGATTTAAGAAAGTTTTAATATGAATCATGTGAAAAAAACTGTTATATATATATATATATATTCCAGTTCATAATGGAATATTAAGTGTACACAGCGCAATTTAGATAATTTTTCCCATCTAAAATACTGGCATTTTTACAAACCATTGTGTAACATATGGTTTAGAATGATAATGATCTTTGTTAAGCAATAACTCTCCTTTAAAAAAATTTTTACTGTTAGATACATAAAAATAAAATACAAAGCCGTAAGTAATATTTAATATCTAGTTTCATTTAATTTCTAAAGCTTAACTAGTAAACTTCTTTTGTACCATAAATAATGACAAAAATTTTACATTCTTGCATCATATTCTTTTGTTAATAGGTAATAATTTGAGCATTAAATGACAAAGACTTAATAAAGTTTTTGGGAAAATCAAAGGAGTGTACTTTTGTATGGAAAAATTCAGACACATGCTATTTTAATTAACTTTAAATAAAAGAAACATTTACTGTTGGGTTTGCTGTTGACAAGTTAATTTATAACTTGATATTAAATTTATAAAAATTAAATATTGAATTTTAGCACTGTTATACAGCTATTGGCAAAATCAAATCATCTAATAATTGATGTATAATATGTAAAAATAATACTGTTGGTAACATATCAAATGTTTGAGAAACATTATTGTTCTAAAAGGTAACTATTTTACCTTTATATATAGACTGTCTATAAAGAACATTCAAAATCTATCTGAATCAACAGTGTTCTCACATACAAAAGAAGTATCCAGGGCCATGCGCTTTACATGCCTCATGTTAGTTTGTAAAGTGCATTATGCATTCTAATAATTTATATATATATTTGGTATTTATAATTATATGAACAAAGCATTTCTGTTAAACTTAATTTTTTCACGCAGGAAAAACCTAATCCAGGAAAAAAAAACTACATACAGGCATTGAAATATGCTACCTTTTTCAGGGCTACATGGAAAACTCACAACCATGTTAATGATTGCAATGTGATCACATAGCACCTCTAATCAACTTCATTTGTACCTGTATATTTTTATTAAGAGAACCAAGTCCTTTCTCTCTGTACTGAATTTTTAATCTGATCAATTTTGCAGATGTTATCAATTGTCATTTCTCTATGAAGTGATTGATACAGAAAATACATCAGCCAAATGAGCAATATTTTTATGGTGGTTGCAGTTGAAGTCACTTTACAGACTCGTCTTTCACAATTCTGTGCAGGTGATTTTGAGAATCTGCGTATATGCACTTCAAACTCGTGAACCAATTTGCATTTATTTTACATCAATCTGCAATTACTAATTTATGCTCTTATCATTTACTGCAGACATGTTCTATTTTACAACGTTTTTTGTATTTCACTTGGTGTGTGTCATCAAATTTTCGATCATTAATTTAACCAACTTCACATCAAGCTAGAGCTCTGAAACTTTGGGAATGGTTGTTACTTGCCTAACAATGCAACATTTAGACACTTGCGACAAGTTTTAACTAATATTTCAATTATTTTTTTGAAAAATGTAGTTTGTGTAGTAAGGTGATGCCATCTATGGAAGTTATATTGAATTACGCAGATAGAGTGATCTTAAAGATGAGAGAGATGATGTTTTTTAAAAAGTTTTTATGCATTTCACTTGGTGTGTGTTATCAAATTTTCAATCGTTAATTTAACCAATTTCCCATGCAGCTAGAGCTCTGAAACCTTGGGAATCGTTCTTACTCGCTTAGCAATGCAATATTTAGACATTTGTGACAAGTTTTAACTAATATTTCAATAATTTTTCTTATAAACTTTGCCACCATATAAAAACGTTGGTTTTTATCTCGAATATTTTTATATATATTTAATTTTATTTATTCTTATTGTGATAAGTCGTTTCACTATATAAAATCAATTTCATGATTGCATAATTATTTGAAAAGCATGGTTTCCCTCCCCCCCTCATTGTGAATAATTTTTGCATTATGGATTTTATTTCACAGTCTTTAAGAAGTTGGTACTATATATTTTTGTCTCTCATTCTGTACTTAAATACCTATGTGTATATCATATATAGCTGTTATCGATTCCTTTTAAACTATTAGTTATGTTTCCAAATGGAAAAAAAACTTCATTAGCTCAATGAAAGTTTATTTTGAATATGTTAAAAGTATAATTATATATTATACTATATTTAGCATTTTCGATTCCATAAACTGTTATTAAGGACAATGTAAAATGTTTATGAAAACTGTCTTTCTCTTGTTTATGGAAAATACAACTGTGTTGAAATATATACTTTATTTATAACCACAAAATTAAATATTTCTCCAAAAACTTAGGGCTTAAAAGTTACTACCGCATTCAAAACTTTTGCTGCTCTTCTAATTTCCTGGATTTTATCGTTTAGAGGAACTAATATCTGAAAAGAAAGCTGTAATTATTGTGTTAGAAAGGAATTTTTTTAAATTTTACTAGAAATAATTTAGTATAGCATCCTTTTAAATTGGAAGTATGTCCGTTTTATTGTTTATCTGTATTAATTACTCTGAATTATGAATCTTAAGTGGGTTTTTATTTTTGCTCGATGCACCCCTGTGGATACCCTAGTGACACTTCTTAATTTTCGAATTTCTTTCTTGTGTCAACCAATTTTTACTTTTTTCTTCCTTTTTCTATCTAGATTATGGTTTTGAAAAATGTTTGAAGCAGCTTAGCCAGATTTGACTCTCGCATCAACATGTCACACTGGATCTCTAATGGTCGGTGAACAGTTTGATTATATAATCTTTAAGATTCTTCCTTCCAAAAAAATCATTAAAGGCTTTATCCAAACTGATTTTTTTATGCAGATGATACTACTACATTAAACAAGCATCCATCCTGTTACAAGCTACAGGCTGGCCCATTGAGCTGTAGTGTAGACACGAGTTCCCCAGTGAGTTTGTCACACAAACTCTCCAATAATCAAGTTGGGTAGACATGATTCTAAGATAATCGGAGGTGCTTAGGCATCAGCTCCTCCAGCATGTGTAAGATCTCACCAGAGATGCAGGACCATCTGTTGTATGGATTTTAAGATGTGGCCTGGAATTGTTCCTAGTGAAATATAAGGAAAAGCAACACAATGAATCTTTGTTATGCGAAAATCATTGATGGTAACTCCGGGATGAAGGCGAAGTCAAATTAATATCCCATTGTTATCGTATATATATCGTCAGACATGTTTTTGCCAACTGTCAGTGCTTTAAGTTGGAGAGAATTTTATTACTGAAAACAATTCAATTCTTAGTCAACGGGATTTATGCGGAACTTGTCCTGCACTATTGCAAATTTATATGAGTAAGTTCTCTTGAATAGCCTATAAATATTCTTGGTGCTGCCGCTACATATTAGGTCATCGATAGCAAAGAATCGAGCTCTCTGACAATTATTCCGTCTTTAAGTCGACATGTGCCGTTTTAACGCCAAGTTCAGGCGTGGTTCAACCATTTCTGCCGACATAATCAAGCTGCGGCATTACTTTTCCCCAAATGTCAAGTAATTCTTCAATTTAACTACCCTATTTCCTTAAACTTAAATTTCACATCCTCGTTAAAATGGCGCATACTGTACAATAACTCGCACTTAAGGGGTCATATTCCAAGTGAGTAGACGGTATCAAATTCAAATGATTATTATCCCCAATAATTGGTATATCATTTTATCTTTGTGTGATTTTATTAAAATATATATAGCCGTAGCTCTCGCACCTCATGAGTGAGCGTAAATTCACGCTCACTCATTTGCACTATAATTGGAAATTCATCTCTACCATCATCCGAAACCTCAGGGGCTTTCTTTAGGTAAGTACGAACATCATGACCCCGAGGTACCCAACTGGCCTTTTTCTGTCAAATGGGGCTTGTCTTTGGTAAACATTGGTGACACGGTCGGTGCCATGCAACCCATGTCAATAACGTACTTAACAGCAACTAGACAATTGGCTCCGAACCTCGTAATTTAGACCATGTTCATGAGCTTGTAGCCTTTTCTAACTTCTACAGCACGCCAACACGAAGAGCGGCTCGTAAGACCCGACAGATTTACCGTGCAACAGCCCCTATATAGGATGAGTCTGTAGTGGAACATCAAGACTCGAACATATATATCTCGATCATGCTATGCATAATCCGTAAACATATTCACTTATATCTAACCTCCATTGGCAGATTCAATGCATTTTTTGCAGTTGAAGTAGGTGTCTTAAGGAAATAAGATGATAGAAAGAAGAGAAGAATTAGTTACTTGTACCTCGCTATCGCTAACTTGGCTTTTCATTCCAACAGCCAAGAATGGATATTTGCTTCCTGAATTGCACGTAAAAATACAATTTAAACAAACCACAATTTTTCGAGCTATTGATTCACAGAAAATAAACGGATTTTGCTAAATGTTAAATTTAAAGAGACAATGTTAACAAACACTTCTTTTTAGCTGAGACTGAGTTGATTATTACTCTCAAGTAGAAAAATATTATACCATGAATAAAAATGCAAGTTATACTTATTTTTTTTTTTTTACAAAAAAAAAGGGGGGGGGGATCATAAATTTCATTACCTTTGCGAAATTGTCAATCAGCCTTCTTCTTCCAGGTGGTGCTTCACTCAGTGCTGTTAAAACCTAAGGGTAAAATGCAGGAATATATGGAGTTAAATTTCATGAAAAACAAATGAATTGGATTAATAAGCAATGGAATAAAATTAGGAGTCATGAAATTTTTAAATATAGTAAGTATTTCATTAATGTCTCACTGCATTTTTCCTTCATAGTTTTTCCAATAGGGCTCAGTACCGTGGGAAAACAAAATAAATTTTGAGATTGCTGTAAAATAATCTTACGCTAAATAATTTTCTAAAATGATTTATAAAAATTCCAATTAAGAGAAGAAGTAGATCAGATTTATAGATTTTAAAAAAATGCTAATAAACAATCTTATGGTCTACATGTTAAGGTGATTTATTGAGCCATCCTTGTCACTTGATCGTGGTTGAAAGTTACTTTCGTCGCCAATAGTCCTCGTATTGCTTATGGTGCGAAGTCATTAAGCAATCAACAAACTTTTACAAAAATTTGACGAAATTACCGAGTTCCAAAACAAGAAATCTTATTTCCCCCATTCCACTCAATCACCAACTGATTAATTGATTATATTTTTCAGTTAGAAGAATATCTATAACGTAATATGGTTCTGAGAGACAAAAGTGTTTTATCCGGCAAATGGCTCTAATACTTTGCCGACTATCGAGATGATGCTGTAAGGTCCATCATTGTTACATGTTAAGATGAAGTCTTTGTCATCCCGTTGAGACGTATCCCTTCGCCATCCATTTCTGGTTCTCTTGAACCTTCCACACTCGCATCACTGTAGGGGCATTGTATTCCATTCTCCCTGCTGTTGCCCGAGGAGAATTAACTCCTTTCATGAAGGTCGATCCACATTCAAACTCTGTAATTTTCTCACATGACGCCCTGTGTCGTCGTCGAGGCATTGTAAATTCTCATGAAGCGTTTACCAATGGCATTATTTTGAAAGTCTCTTTGCAGCTTTCTATTTATACGGTTAAATGAGTCGTTGAAGGTGAAGGGCGGTTTATAGAAGGAGTACTGTACTTCAAACTGTTGCATTTTAAATAGCAGAAATATTTAGATTTTGTATTAGTTCTTTCTCTCACAAACTGCTTGAAATATAATAAGGTAAATTAAAAGCAAAAGACATTTTTTTTTTGGGGGGGGGAGTAAACGAAGACGTCCCTTCATGTATACTTGCAGTGACGGGGAAATAAAAGCATTCATCACAGGTCCATTCATTTGAGTGTCGCAGAGCAAACGGATCACACGCAAGGACACACCAGTCTACAAATGCACCATCGCTCATTAGTACCCTTTCTGTGGACGAAGACGCCTAACTGGCAGACATTCGCCGTTGACTGTCCTACCAGGAAAACTGATACCTGTTACTCGTCAAAAGTGAAAAGATCAGCTATCTAAAGGAGTGCTCGTACTCCACGATAATCTTAGGTCTCATACAGCAAAAGCAACAAATAGTAGACACTAAATACCGGCTTGCCTTTGAGTTGTTTTCCCATCCTTTACACAATCCTGACCTTGTGCCAACGAATTGCAAATCTTCGACCCTTTGAATGAGGCACTGCGTGGTCCAGTAGGAAGTACTTCATAAAACAACCAAAAATATTCGAGATTGGGATATAACTAGAAATTGATCGCACGATATGAAAAGTGCATTGCTGTGCAAGGGATTTATCTGGAAAAGTAATACATGCGTAATTCTTCTTTCGAATGGAAATAAAGATGTTATGTTGAAATCACCTTTTTTTTTATCGTAATTTTATTCGCTCATAACATGTATTGCACTCTTACTAAAATAACTGTTTTCTTTTGAAAAATATATTTTATCGACATTTTTTTTTTTTTTTAATAAGAGAGAGAGAAAGTGTTTTTGTGTGTTTTACTTCAAAAATTTCATAATTCCGCGGGGTTTTTTTCGATGTAAAATTAAAAATACAAACCTTAATTGCATTTAGGCGAATTTCTGGATTTCCGCTATTTATGAGAGGTAAGAGTTTCTCAATTGCTTTCTGTTCTATCGCCATGAATCTTCCTGGGGTTGCATTGGCAATCCTGCAGGTAAAAGGGGGGGATATCAAATTGGGAAAGAAAGTACAACGTTAATATTTCTAAGAAATGAAAATATAAAAAACTAATAATAATGTAGATTTCCTATATGAGATTGGTAATAATAAATGCTAGACCTAATTCATCCCATTTAAGTCGTATCAATATTTCATAGAAGGTATTTATAGATATGATTAAGGAAATTTAAGACTTATAATGGAAATGTGATGAAATAACACTTATTCGACACAGACCTATAATTATCATCACAGCTAATATATTTTTACTTAAAAAATTCGAATTAGAACTAATATCAAACATTTAAAAAATGCTTAGGTATCATTGAACACCCATTCTATACTTCCAAGAGAACTTGTTTTGTTACAAGTATCTTAGTAAAGCCATTGTAAAGATTTTAAAAACATTCAACAGCATACCAAGTTATGATAATGCAATGTGAACATCCACCAACAATGATATTTTACTTTCTGGGTTAGCTTAAAGTGCAGTTCCATCGAGATGAACGCATATGTTTTTAAGGGCCTGAATAGATAACCATTTTATATTTCTTTAAATTTTTAATCTAAAGCTAGGATATCTTAACTTTTTTTAAATTTTATTTTTACGTACCCCTTCGTGAGCGACGTGAATACATCTCCTTTCCCTTATGCATAAGTTATACATGTGCGCGTGAAATACAATACGATACATTTACGAGGAAAACTTGCAAATTATATTGAAAAACAATCAAATAAAAATAGTAAAAAATATGATACAATATACATTCATTATCTTCGCATGAATTAATTAATAATGCATATACAGTAGCTGATATCCTGGGGAAAGTGGGGTAAAATCGGGTATTCCCTCTTTTCACTAGCAGGTGCTGCTATCTGTAGGCTTAAATATGAAATAGGACGATCGTCTATGCCAAACAGTGTGTTGTCTGTGTCCGTCCAAAAACGAAGTCTTCGTGCAATGTCCATGAATTGCTTAAAAAAGTGTATTAAAAATCGTTTGTAAGGCCACCCATTATATTAGCTACGTAACTCCTGCTTTGCTTTACATTGTTATAAAACGTTTTGGGTAAAATCAGTCCAACCAGGAGGAAACCGACAAATGGCACTTTATTCACAAATCTTCAGGGCAACATATAGGTAACAGAATTCGGAGAGTAACAGTACAAACGGAAAATACAGCCCTTGTATATAATAGCAGCACAGATACAGGAATAAAAACAGCAATTGTAATGACTGTCATTGGAGTATCATCAACGTTCAGTTGTTCGCAATACGAACAAATCTCCACAGTATTACTCTGACTTCTCAGGTAGTTATCAGCAGCTTCGCAAATTCACTCGGCCACTCAACTCACAGTTACTCGGCAGATCCTCTCGTCCAAATGCCGACCGCTACCTAATCAATTTCTCGATCGATTACTAATGCAGACTACTTCAAAGACCGACTGACTCAGGCTTTCTGCTCATTTTATCTGTTCCGGTCAGGTATAACGTCACACGAAAAATTCAGGAAAAGTCCGTAACTTTCTTCCCAGTCGATATTTCGCCAAGATTCCAGTCCTTTCTGGAATCTTCTATTTGTAGCCAAATCCGTCTCTAAGGTTAAGGGGCTATTTCTTAAACTTTCTTTGGCTGATTGATAATACCTCTGTAAATGAACCATTGCAGGGAAGCGTCGTCTCATGTTCGTAACAATATTCAAGGTGAATGTTTGTTGTCAATGTTTGATAAGGTTATTCTGTTAGGTTCTGCAGAATTTCGTAACTTCTGTAAGTTACTCTCGTCTCAATTGGTATCATGTTTAGTGGGACAAAACTGGTTGGGTGACAAGTTTCAGGTGACAAATCTCCATTAACCCTTGAAATTGATATTTCCATACCTATTAGCAATGTATCTTCATTTTAATTATCCCCAGTGGATATTCAGCCTCTTCCGAAAGGGAGAAAAAGAAGAAAATCAATTGAAATAAGATAGAGACTACAAACGAAATGCTGCAAACATTTTCCTGTCATCATCTTGCAAATCAAAATTGCAAAAATGAAGTTCTCATGTCTAAAAAACAACGACCATAGCAGGAAAACTCATTAGAACCTAAAGAAATAGGTAAGTCAAGAGATTGGGGAAAAGGAAAAGAGGGGTAAGAAAAAGAAAATTCTAAACGACTCGTCAGCTGTGGTGGAGACAATAAGGCTTTCACTTCGAAAGGCAGAAATCAGTAGTGACTCATTTTCTTGCCATTGCCAAAATGATTAATGATCTTTAGCCAGCTTGATTAGCTACAAAGCTTGTCAACAAGATGTATGTTTGAGGAATAACATATGTGGAAATTTCACAGTTACTTCGACTAATAGTGATGTATATTTCATTAGTATCATATACGAGGATTACCTGGAAAATTAAAGAATGTAAGAATTCCTGCACTGACAGATGGGACTAATCTTCATATGCGGCATCGTTTTCTCAATGACTAAAGAAGGTATCAAAAAATAATAAAAAAAAGCTCTCATGATTGAGAGCTGACTCGTGTAAAACTTGCCCTTAAATAGTTAAAGCCTACAGAAAAAAAATTGTAAACTATGAAATTAGAGTTTTAGAGTGAGAGATAGGTTGGTAGGTATTTAAGGCTCCCGTCTACTTGCCATTTTGATTTCGTGAACGTAATGTTAATCCTATGGAATTTTGACTTTAATTCTCACTTCTTTAGTATTTGAACTATTTGAATGCAATAAAGTGCATCTGAAAGAGCAAAAAATAATCAATGCTTCTGTGGAATTACTTTTTTCCTTTTTAAAAATATTTTTATTCTTATTTTAATTATTCGTTTTTGAGTTTTCCGGTCTTTAAAGAATATTTTCAAATACTTTTAAGAATCGGAGGAAAAAAATAATTCCACAGAAGCATTCGTTATTTTCTGCTCTTTCAGATGCACTTTATTGCATTCAAATAGATCAAATAGTAAAGATGTGAGAATTAAAGATAAAACTCCATAGGATTAACATTAAGCTGACGAAATCAAAATGGCGGGTAGACGGGAGCCTTAAACAACGAAATTAGACGTGTGCTTATGCTGCGAAGATAGATTATTTAACCCTCAACGCTTAGGTGACAAGAGATTACACGATTGCTAAGATTAATTTAGTTCCTGACTAGGCCTGCCTCTAATATCAGTCAAATAAGTAAAACTTTTAGATACTCTTTAGTTGCAGATGCACGAAGGATTTTGCTCCACGTTTATAATACTCATATTGATTTTTGATTATTCTTAAGCAAGAATAAAATTAAATTAAACATTTGGCTGTCTGATTATTCAGTCTGATTTTTGCCTGTGTACACTCTATTAAGCTGTGGTGAGCCCGTGTGGTGACCGGGAATGACAGAATAGTCCCACTGTAGCTCATGCATGTCGTAAGAGGCGACTAAAATGGGTACCCAGCGTCTGGGGGTATAGCCGGGAACCCTGCCTCTGGGGATTATATCAGGGGACCTCAGAAATTTGCCTTCTTCAGGTAAGTACGGGCATCATGACCCCTAGGAATCTTAGTGATCTCTTTCTTTCCCATGGGGTTTACTGTCTTTGGTAAACACGGATGACGCACCCCCCCTAATGTTCCCTAGCGATCCTTCTCTATTTTCGACCCTCCTTCTTGTCAACCACGTTATCTTTTTTTCAACTTCACGTCTAGACCACAGTTTAATCTTGTTTGGCGCAGCATAGCCATATCTGGCTCTTGCGTCAATAAACTTTACATTCACTCACTAAGCTTTGCTGGCTTAAATCTATGAATGTAGCGAAACCGGAGCATTATAGAGATCCAAATGACTGTGAAATTAATTCTGAAATTAACTCTTTGAATGCAAAAAATATACGTTGATCCGCAATCCTTAAGCAAATCTGTAAGAATTTAAGTGATGCAGTTATAAGTGAGAAAATGATTAGAAGATAGGTTCTACTGAGGCACAGCAAATGTGGATAAAGCTGGAATATTTTCGTTTGGAATCAAATGAAGGCCGTATAGCCTAGAATGAGTGAATCTTCCACCGTATAGCCTGGAGTAAGGGAGTGAAGCTTAATTACGCAAGAGCCAGATGTGACTATGCTACTCCACACAAACAATGTGTAACTGTGTTCTATACTCCGTTTCACCTTAGCATGGCAGCACTGGGAAAGGTAGAAAAGGTACCAATCTGCTTGAATGGTAGTTCTATCTTGTTTCGGAATTTAAGATTTAAAAAAATACATAGAAATTTGTTAAAAAATTTCATACATTATAAAATTTATGATTTTAAGGCTAGATTTCAAGTTAATAACAAATTTGAACCATTTCTTTTTTTAAGCTAAGTGAATGAAAATTGTCGAAACAGTGACGTGATAGATTTCCAGTTTGGCTGGAAACCAGTTTTCAAGGTAACATTTCTAGCAAGCTTGCTCTATACCATTCGTTTTGCGTTTTTTCTATCATTCATTCTTACAATTCTTATCTCTAGTGCTATTTTCTCCGTCTTTGTTTGACTTTCTAAACATGGATGAAGAAGAATTTTCACCAATTACTTTTTATACAACATCAAAGCGAGAAAAATCAATAGGGGAGGGGAGCCCGGGAAACTATATTCAGGGTATTCTTGACTTTGAGAAGAAAACTCTTGTGAATCTGTCAATCAGATTGTTAAAAATTCTCAACTAGCTAGTGTTTCTAAACGAGCAATTTTTCTTTTGGAAAAAAAGATGTTAAATTTCTTATGTTCTCCTGAAAAAAAAAACGAATAATGATAAATAAATGAAGAAGGCTGATGAGATTATGATATTCACATTTCATCATCTGAAAAAACTTTATATGGTGTGGCGTTGGTTTTCTTTTTTTTTTCTTTTCTTTTTTTTTTTTTTTTTTTTTTTTTTTTTTTTTTGCAGAAATGAGATTCCTACGCTAGACACAGTTCTGAAAGAATTGAATGATGATACCGATATTTATTTCGAGAAACATATGCCTGACTACCTTGTATAAGATATGGGATTTTCGTTTGAGAAAATGAAGAGGCAGGTTGTGCTTCTTAAAAGACAATACATCATTTTATGGCGCAGATATTATTATTTGAGAAAATTAGGGAATTAAAGAAAGAAAATGCGTCAATATACTGTTTAGATTACATCTGGGTGATTGAAGGACATTCTCGAAGTCGAGTGTGGCAAGACACAAAAATTAAAAGAAGTTATGAAGCATCTCCTAATTTAACAGTAGGTTTAATTACACCTAAATGCAAAGGAAGGAGTTGTCACTGATATTTATATTAGAGGTTGGTTTAGTATTTTAAACTACCTTATATATTTAATTGTTTGAAATGTGATAAATATTACAAGCGATTTCTAATAATGATTAATAAAGCTTATTTAAAATAAGCTTAGCATTGAATTGTATGAAGATATAAAACATGATTGAAATTTGTTGTTGTTTTATTAACTGGTGTAGTAAATGAACTAATAGAATTAATTATGCATATTTATAATTAAGAAATAATAATTTTTCGAGTGAATTTTTTTCTCTCGCCCGAATTCGGCGAAATTCATTTCACTCTCTTCTCTCAATGTAATCCGAGTTTCTATGACAACGGCTGTGAATTGCCCATAGTAGCTTTATCAGTGCTGCCAAGTTAAGGTGAAACAATGTATAGACATTTAAAAAAATATAAAGAAAGGTAAAAAATACCGTACATAACCCTGACGTGGAACCAGGTGACTTTCGCCCAATCTTGCAATTGAAGCGAATATTGAGTAGTCAGCGTGTTGATGACAGTGGAGGTCCCTAGTTAATCTCACAGATCACTTCTCTCTAATGAAACTGGTATAACAAAACCTTGTGTTTCGATATGATAACTGCCTTAAGGCTCCCGTCTACCCGCCGTTTTAATTTCATCAGCTTAATGTTAATCCTATGGAATTTCGACTTGAATTCTCTCATCTTTATTATTTGATCTATTTGAATGCAATAAAGTGCATCTGAAAGAGCAGAAAATAATGAATGCTTCTGTGGAATTACTTTTTTTCTCCGATTTTTAAAAATGTTTGAAAATATTCTTTAAAGACCGGAAAACTCAAAAACGAATAATCAAAATAAGAATAAAAATATTTTTAAAAATCTTAGGAAAAAAGTAATTCCACAGAAGCACTGATTATTTTTTGCTCTTTCAAATGCACTTTACTGCATTCAAATAGTTCAAATAATAAAGATGTGAGAATTAAAGTCAAAATTCCATAGGATTAACAATACGTCCACGAAATCAAAATGGCGGGTAGACGGGAACCTTAAAGACAGGTTTCTAAGTCAAAAAGTAAAGTAATATTTGTGGAAATCGTTATTTAGGTTTCTGTCTATCAGCCATTTTGAATTCGTGAACACAATGTTAATCCTATGAAAAATTGTACTTTCCATTTCAAAACCTGAGCTATTGTATTAATTTTAATGTAATAAAAGCATCTATTTTGATACATTTTTAATGACAGGAAAACTAATGCAAACGAATAATGGAAATAGATGTAAATATATTTTTAAAAATCGGAGGAAAATTTTAATTCCAAAGAAATCTTTATTATTTCTTGTTCTTTCGAATGTACTTTTTTATATTGCTTTGAAATAAATACAATGGTCTTACAGGAAATTAGAAATCGCATATAGGATTAACATTACGTTCATGAAATGTAAAAGCATGGTAGTCGGTAGCCTTAAATGTGTATAACATATTTGTTCACACATCTGTCTCCTTTAACGAGAAAAAAAACTTCCGAAAAACTCTCGTGCGTAGAAATTGAATGGTTCAGTAATAACTCTGGACCATTTAATTTGATGTTAATGCAATTCCATCCTGATTAATGTTTCATGTGATAACATATTCAATTTATACTTCTAAAGTCGAAGCAAAAACTTCAGAATTTCTTAGCCTTTTTATGTCACTTTTTCAGAGAAAAAAAGTTATCTTTTAACTGAGGGCCGTGAAGGATTATAAATTAAGGCATTAGCAGATCTCTTCGATGCAACAGAACGAATATCCTTCTCATCTTTGTATTTTATTTTTTCGCAGTTATATTTTCTCTACATAAAATGAAAAATAAATTCTGACGTATTTACTAGGAAACTAATCTGGTAAAGTGTGAAACAGTTTTTGTAACGCTAAATTTGAGTGCAAAAAAAAAAAAAATCAAGATTTTTGATGTATTTAAATAAATTATTAAAAATATCTATTTTTTATTCATGCATTTTTTAATTTGTATGTGAACTGCAATAAAAACTAACTGAATATATGGTCATGCTAAATAATTATAAAACCTCCATTTTGATGCCTGTTCTTGAAACTGTTAATGTTGTTTTCTCTTAGAATTTTCATCTTAGCAAACCAAGGAAATATAATTCGTCATGTATTTTTTATTATATAGTGCACTGGATTTTGTAACATAATTTTTTTGTAATATAATATGGCAATTTCAAAATTGTAAAAATTTGTTCATAAAATACACACCTTTGTAAATAGGAAATTACAATATTTAATGTACGTACTATGTTTACTGTTGCGAATTCAAAACTTTTGTTTAGTATTACATTTGCAAATCGGTCAAACATGTTCCATATTGGATCATTCCGCCAAAAAAAAAAAAAGAAGATGATGATGATGATGCTTATTTTTAGTAATTTTAATGCATTTTTTTTTTTTCATTTGTTCGTTGGCGTGAATCGGAGTATTTAGTCATTCATGTATGTTTTACTTAAATATTTAAGCTCACATCATCAAGGCTGCCAGGGCTTTCGCTTGCACCATTTCGTCCTCATCACTGCATAAGTCCAGTAAAGGCGTAATCGCATTTAAATCCAAGACTCTGTTTCTTCCTTTTGCGTCGACTCTGAAACAATGATTACTTCATGTTAGAATGTATTATCTACGCACTGATTTAATAACAAAAAAACAATACAAAAACTTATTTGTACTGGGCTTCTTTATTCAAGATGTTTCTTACTACACTACAAAATGTACTGAAAAATTCAAAGGATTTGATTATATTTTGAATATTTTCCCCTCAAAAGTTAAATACAAGTATGAACAGTGATTTCTCCATTTAACATTGATTTATTATAATGCTCTTGAGATTCCAGAGTCACTGCTTTACAGTATTGGTTCCCCAACGGCAACACTACACACCCACTAGTGGACGTTTAAGATATCCAAGAAAACGTTTTTGGCCCAAGGAAAATTTAGGACTCGTCGAGGACCGACTGCCACCCACCAAGAACGCGTTGAAAGACTAGATTAACACTTAAAATCATCGAAAGCACGTTTCAACAAATAGTTCTAATGTCTCTTAATTAAGATACATCGTTATCAAAAATAGATATTGATACATTATAGCTTTGACCCCAATATTTTTTTTTCACGAAAGATCGACCGTGTAGATCGGCTAATGCACGTTAAATTTGTCGTCGGGTCATCACATCACTAGTCAGTGAATCAATGCAGCCCGTAATTTGAGCATGGCCTGTTGTTCAAATACGAAGAGCGAATGCGGAGTTGATTCACCTTCTCATTTGGACATACTGGTTTTACGCACAGATATCAACTTTTAGGTTAGACCAGTCCTGAATGTCCATCATGTAAATTTCCAAACATCGTACATTATATTTTAATTTATTGACAGATTTTTAACCGTCATCGTTACATTTTTTCCACATTTCTCTGTTTTAAACATGCCTGATCTGGTGAGAGAGTAACCTCGCCGAAACTCATCATTATTTGCTTTTTATACTTCATTTGAGATTTAACTCCAGGTTTATCAGGCTATTTGTATCTATCAATTTGAAAGTCTCACCCCCCCCCCGCATTATCATTTTTGATGTTTTAGCAATTTTTCAATGGTCGCTGTAGCCTAGTGGTCATGGTCGAGGATTCGTGGCTAGCGGTTTTCTTCAAGTCAGGGCTTTTCAAGTTCGTCAAGTTCGAGTCTTGATGCCACTAAAGATCCACCAAATTGCCGGGGCTGATTCATGTTAAATATGTCGAGGCTCAAAGTCCTCCTGCTGGAATGGTGTGGAAGTTAGGAGAAGGAGGTGCCGGTCCAGGTGATGTCCTCGTCACCCGATCGAGGCTCAAAATTACGAGGTCCATCTCCAACAGCCCTCGCGTTGCCTCTAATGCGATATCAATCAAACCAAACAAGTTTTCATCACAGTTCTACTTTATGTTTATATTGACTTACTCTCATTCTGAGCTATAGTGGGAAATTGATTGATAATTTCATGATGAAACTGGGGATTCTTACGCTATATTTATTGAACGATGAACAAGAATAATGTTCTTCTTTAAATTAAAATAAAATTTGTTATATTAAAATAAGTTATGAAACTTAAAATTTTAATTAATAAAACATTACGTTTGTGCTTACTCTGTATGCAAATAAAATAAACCCTCAATATGAATGTGTAATTTACAAATTTTCGAAAGTAGCCAAAAAATATATATTTATTTAAAACCATATTAAAGTAATAAATTGGGAAGAAAGCATTTTTCTGAGAAGTTCAGGAACTTGCTGTTTAGTTGCTGTATAATGAAGCTTTTTTTGTTGAGCTTTTTTTAAAGCACTCACTCTTTTTTAGCAGAAAAAACAAAAAAAAATTATCTCATTATTGAGACATGAAAAGGCTAAATCTACTTCAATATCAATTTCTTCAGTACCATTTAAGATTTCGAAACATATCAAAACATCAAAATGTTGAATCTTCATTAATACTTATAGCTCTTTCAATAATACTTCATCAATATTTCCAGTTATACCAGACCAGATCAAATATAAACGAGAATTTTTAAAAAAAACTTTTCAGAAATATTACTTACCAAAAATAAAAACAATTTGCAACAAATAAAATGCTATTTTTATACTCAAGTATATCCTCCTTTAAGATCTTCTTAAGATCCAATTTATTTGGAATTTTAAAAAAGAACCCTGTGTGCTAAAAAGAAGCAAGGCATATACAGAGTCAAAAGCGCACAACTTCTACTTCATTCAATGAAAATATTTCTCCTGTCAACGCTTCATTGAGAGGTTCAAACAAATGGTAGTCCATAGTTGTTAAGTTCGGAGTACACAAATTGACTGACTGTTAATTAACTTTTCATTTAGAAGCAACTGGCGAAGGACCTCGTTTCGGTCAAATGACAAGGATGACTTCTGAGTTCTCCAGACTTCTGCAACACGCCAACGGGAGGGCTTTGAACCTCCATAGATTAAACAGTCATCAGTTCGGTCTAGGATTCGGCACGGAGGGTCTGGGACTCGACGGAAAAACACCAGCAGAGAACTCATGGTCATGACCTCTCGGCTACTGTGGCCTGAATCACACAAAGGATGCTCGTATTGTCTAGTTAAGATTCTGAAATTTTTTCTTTCGCTACACCAGCTGTATAGGATTTAATATATATGACACCTGTTGTTGAGAGAAAATTATCGTGCCTCTTCTCTCTTTGTTGAGGAAGGGAGTCAGTGTGATATGGTCAAAGGAAACCTGTACTCACAAGATAGAGGTAGGAGCAGAAACGACCTCCGAGATGGGACCAAAATGTTAATATATGTTATTGTTATTTGTTAAAGACAGGTCCCTACTGTAATATTTATTGTTCCTGTACTGAGGCTTTTTTTCACGCTTGCTAGACTCAAAAGATATTACAGTGGGATCTTGTATTATTCCGGAGAAGACATTGTAAATCGCATCGGAATGTCTTTGGACCAATATAATGTTTTAACCTTCTTCAAAAGCTTGTAGTTGTATCCTGCATTATTTGTATGACGATTATAAAAAAAAAATCGAAATACACCTTACCCAGTGAATATTTTTTTTAAAATAGTATTGAGGACTTTTTCCATCAGATAATTGAGCTTTAATTTTAATGGAGCAGTTTCACTTCTTAGACATCACTCCATGCTTGTTAGGATTCGTTAAACGTATGATATTTAAGATTCGTTAAATGCATAATCTTTCGGATTCGCTAAATGTATTTCCTAAATCTTTATGCTTATCTTGAGTGGCAACTGTATTTAAATGTTGATGTCTGCCATGTTGTTTTGTTAACGGAATAAAAAGAATTTGTCCAAATGAAGATAGCTTGTTTTTACGTTCGTACTTTATACGTGATTATAACTAATAGTTCAGTCTAATATTTTACTTTACTTAGATATTTTTACTTTATACGATTGTTCGAAATGGTGCCGACGCTTGAATGGCCTAACAAAGAGATGTCTTCAGAAAGCTATTGGCCATACTTTGATGGATATAGAAGGCCTATTTACAGTACTGATTGGTATAGAAGCCGCACTTAACAACAGACCATTAGTATTTGAAGAGGGAAGTGATGACAACATAGAAGCTCTGATACCAGCTCACTTTTTGACTGGCAGAAAATTGACCACCATACCAACAAATCCAGAAAATAACGACGCTAAACTTACACAATTGCATAAAAAAGCAGCAGGAGATACTAGACACTTTCTGGAAAAGATGGTCGAATGAATATCTTTTACAATAACGTTCATTTCACCATGTCAATGGCCATCAAAGTTCTCTGAACCTCCAACTCGGAGATGTTGTTTTGTTGCAAGAAGATGTACGCCCAAGACACGTATGGAAAAAGGATCGCATTAAAAAAATTATTGAAGGCAGAGATGGAAAAATTTGATCGTGCATTCTACTTACAGGAGGAAAAGACATCATCCGTCCTGTACAGCTGATCATCCCTCTAGAGATCAATCAATGCTGGATCACTTTGTTTCAAGGAGATAGTGACTGAATAAATGAACATTTAAAGAATTCAGAGATGCCAAACAATTACTTAAATTTTAAACAATACATTTTGGTCACTATAGCAAAATGTATAAAAATCGTCTGGAGCTGTTAAAAAAATTCTCGTTTATGTTTAACCCAACTTCGTGTGTATCTTTAGGGTTTTATCAATAATTCACTTTTCTCCACGCAATTGATGCTTTTCTGAAAAAGATTACTGCCCACAAAGTTAATGGATTTTGTCGTGTATTATGTTTGAAAGTATTCTTAAAACGCCTTCCCCCTTTGTGCGTTGTAATAAGTGATATATTTTCTTAACCCCCACCCAGAAAAGAAAAAGAATAATGAAACCTACAAAGTTGAAATAAATTCTTCCTTCTGAAATGTAATAATCATTTGAGTGATACGATGGTGAATTGCAAACATTTAGAGGAATTATTAGTAATTAAGTTAGAACTAGTTATCTAATTACGTTAAATCTTTGATAACTATTGCTGCATGGGCTCTGGTGCTCGGAGATGGACTTCTTAGCAAAGGAATGACATTTTCCAAGCCTTTCGATTCCAAAGCTCTGTGAGGATTAATAAGGCAGCAAACATGTAATGTAAGAAGGAGTAATTCCTGTGTAAAATATATTATTATAGTTCAAAAGATACCAGCGTTATTATCAGAATAAACATAAATATTTTTACATACGTTTTCAGAAATCTATACTAATGTACACTGATCAGACATTTTAAAAGTATCACACATTTAATAATTTAAGAAATATATTTTGAATTATCCACATGTATCAACAGAGTAAGTATAATGAAAGAACCACATTAATTATAGGTTCTGGTTTCTTTGATGTACTGATAAGTTAAAAAGGAAAGATTAAGTACATGCCAAATGTGATGACATTTTGGTTCTATAAAAACTTATTTCAAGTAAAGTTTTTTTGGTAACCCTCACAAAGTTAGTTTTTTCGAAACCCTTATCTAACGACTTTTCTTAAAAGTCGTCGAAAAATGCATGCACGCAGCTATACTTCCTGCAGAATGACTATTGTGACTGGAAAACTTGTCTTACAGTCATTGTGAGAATATTCAACTCAGTCATGCTGAATAAGTAAGGGTGATCATGGTGACAAATTTGTTCGCCAAATATCGCTAAGTAACCAAATTTGGCAACAAAACTAAATGTCTCCAGACAAAAATAGAAGCCTCTAAAATATTCTTTGAAGGATATATGAATGGACCACTATATATATAAGTGTACGTATAGTATTCTTATCTTAAACAATATTGTGATTACGTATTTTGAAATACAGCGTTCAAGTATGCGAACTGTGAATTTGCATTATTGCTTATTTATGAGTTTGCGATAAAAAAAATTTTCTGTTAAATGTATTCTCTAGCAAATACATTTAACAGAAATTTTTAAATGACTGTATTTGTTAGAGAATTGACTGCATTTTCTAGAGAATCTCAAATTAAAAGTATAATTTACTCTAAAGAAACTGCTTTTTAATTGCGTAATTTAATTCAAACTCACGTTTGAACGCCGATCAATCCCATAACAGAATGGATTACTTATGAAATTTAATATATTATAGATTGAGTGGCAATAATAATATCTCTCACTGGTAAGTTTTATTTATATAATAAAATTATATATACACTAGAGTTGTCCTTAAAATAAGGCTCCCAAAGAGCTGCAGACGCGAAGAATGCGTATGGCGACACTGGTGAGTAGTTAGCTTCTCCCAGTCCCCGCCCCGGCGAGCTGTTTGCGACCCTCATTTTTGGCTTGACAGTCGTTAGAGATGCAGCTCCCACTCACTTCTCCCGCCAGGTACAAATTACGCTGTGCGATTTGTTTTTTGTGTGCAAAAAACACCGCGCAAGTGGACATTCATTCCCAACTGTGAGAAATCTAAGGAAAAAAGTGTATGATCGTACAACACGTGCTCAAATGGTGCAGAGAATTCAAAGACGGGCGCACAGACGTCCATGACGGACAACGTTCTGAACGGCCATCGGGTTCGGACGAAACGATTGCGAAAGTTGACGAAGCATTACTGAAAAATTAAAGGTTGACGGTTCGAGACCTGTGAGAGATAATCCCCGATGTCAGCAAATCCTGTATCCACAAAATTTTGAAAGACCATTTAGGGAATGCTAAGGTTTGTGCAAGGTCCCGAAATGCTTATGGAAGACAACAAACGGAAACGTGTTGAAGCAACTCAGGAATTTCTTTAAGTCTACGAAACCAATAGACAGGAATTGTTGGGCGTTATTATCTCTGGGGACGAGACCTGGGTTCAGTACACGGCACCGGAAACGGAAGAACAATTCCGTCAGTGGAAACATCCAGGGTCGCCGAAGCCGTGGAAGTTCAAACAAACACTGTCTGACGGAAAAGTGATGGCAAATGTCTTTTGGGACAGGAAAGGATTATTGTTGTGCAATTTCGTGCCAACAGGTACAACAATCAATGCGGACCGCTTCTGTGAGATGTTGAAGAACCTTCAAAGCGCGATTCAAAACAAGAGAGGCATCTCATAGAGTGCGTCCAGGACAACCCTCGTCCGCATACCACCCGTTTAATAACCAAACTCATCAACAGATTAGAATAGATACTGTCACATATCCGCCCTACAGCACAGACTTAGCCCCAAGTGACTACCATCTCTTACCTGGAAGAAATACCTGGGTGGGAAGCATTTCAGAACCGGAGAGGAGATGAAGGAAGAGGTTTTAAGCTACCTTCGCGGCGCGGCCGAAGTGTTCTACGATTCAGACATACAGAAGATGGTAAGAAAATGCATTGATCTCAATGGCAATTACGTCAAAAAATAAGGAAGAGTCTAAGCTTTCCAACAATGTATTATTCAGTACCAATAAACACGATTTTCATTGTGAAAAATCATTAGGAACACCTTATTTTACGGACAACGCTTATTATATATATATATTTGCCGTATTTTGTATCTAATATCTGAATTCTTCAATAGTTTATTATTGATCATTAAGTTTAATTTGTAGAAATAATTTGTTTTTCCTCTTAGCGAAAATTATTCAAATATAAGTTTAATATTTAAATTCTTGTCCAAATAATATTACTTAGCGCTTAAAATATTAGGAATTATAAAGTTTATCTAAGCATGATATCATTCATTGAGAGCTTATTTTGATGATCAATTGAATACAAATGGATGGAGAATTTTGTCCTTTTACGATTAAGGTATTCGAAAAATTTGAAATTTTTTTTTTTTCTCTGTCGAAAAACATATGTTTCAAGTAATTTCAAATCTCATGAGAAAAATAACTCGTTATATTTTAATGCTAACATTAACATTAACATGCTATTTTTTAATGCTCGTTATTTTTGAATCAGTTTTGCGCGACTAAACTGATTCAATCCATCTCAAATTCGCATTAAAATTTCGATTAACAAATAGTTTCGCTCACAATTATGTGATCTGGTTCCTTTGGTATTCTCTCAATCAGCTTTGGTATTGCTCCAGCTTCCACTAAGCCATCGGCGCCTGAAATTAAACACTTTTCATTGGAATGTACATGCTGAAGCTAGTTTTTTTTAAAAAAAATTCTACTCTTATTTTGAGTATCAGGCAATGTATAGGTAAAGGGAAGTAAATACTCTATTATCGCAGGGCAAGAGTAACAAACTCATTTTAGCAAAGTTTTGTTTTATTATTTGCGAATGAAATTTGAATATAAGCAGACACATGAATAATTGAAATTCTACTGAATAAAAGTTTGATATTGGTTCACTATCTATTGTTCTAATTAATGTTCTCATAAATAATAGCAAACGATTTTAATATGTGACACTATATATTAGATTTATTACAGAAAGGAATACAACATAAGACAAATAAACAATGAAGATAAACAGCTATTATTATTTGTAGTTATTTATATTTTTATCACTCTATAAAGTTTCATTCAAAATTATCAAATACTAATATATTTAAATTGTTATATTGATTGCTTATTAAAGTCGTGCATAGAAGCAACGTGTGGTATTAGGATCTACCTTGCAATTTTGACTTACGGTTAAATGACTAGGATGATCGGATACTCAATTCTCCTAATTTTCACACCACGTCAAAGCGAGGACTGTGGTCACATTTACCTAAGAGTCACGGTCACGGATTCGCGGCCAGCGGTTCATGTCGAGTCGTGGGTTCGAGCCTAGATGCCACTAAGAAACCACCGGAGCTGATGCACGTTCAATCTGTCGAGGCTCAAAGTCCTCCTGTTGGCGTGGTGTGGAATTTAGAAGAGAGAGAGGATAGCTTAAGTGTGGTCCTCGTCACTTGACCGAAGTTGTGAGCCTTGAAATATCTGAAGTGCCTTAGCCCCCTACACAACGGATCTTGTATATTTTTTGATGACATCATTACATTATAAATGGTAGGGAAACTTCGAGAAAAATTTTTTATAAATATCACCAGATTTGTATAATGGGCTTCATAGTTTATAATCGAATCTTAACAGTTTTCTTTCTCTCTCTCTCGTAATGTTAAATAGGACTCGAAATTTGAACACTTTTTTTGATAAAAAAAAAAAAGAAGGAGATTGAAGATTAATTTTATATTCTGATTTCTCTATTCTTTTTTTAAGAACAGCGTATTTTACAATCTGAATCAATCCTTATTTTTTTTTCCTGGGCAAAAAGTGTTTCATGTTTCATTTCCTGTGCTGCAATGTTAATGGGTTTTGAAATTTACGTATTCAGATGAAAAATGACGTGATTTTGAAATGTTCTAAAATTTTAAGTATATTGCATCATAAACACGCAGATGCACGTGTTACAACGCCACGAATTTCCAAGAAAATTGAAAAAAAAATTTGTTTAAAAATTGTAAGTTACGAATGGATTTTTTGACGTTAGGCAAAAACAGCCTCAAAAATGATGTATAATTTTGATTTAATTAGGCCCGTGTCAAATAATTTCAATAATGTGTCAAATAATTTAATTGCATGTGTCAACAAATATAGTGTTGGGTCCTTATGTATTAGGTCTACCGGAAAGTTCTGTCCTTTCGTGAAGTGAAAGAAAATAATGCATTTTTTATGCATTTAATAATATTTATTGCACAATATATTTTCCATCATTACTTACGAACTCTTGCCAGCGTGATGATAATTTGTAAATACGATTATTGAAAAATACCTTGTCTTTAGAGGTGAAGAACTGAAGAAGCACTTTAGGTTAACGTCTGCTTCAATTTCTAATTTTTTTTCTCCTTTTACAGAAAGATAAACAAGTGGTGATTAGAAGGTGCTAAATCTAAAGAGTATGGTGGATGCGATAGAAATTTCCATTCTAGCTCTGTGATTTTTTGACGAATCTTCAAAGCATCATGTAATTTGGCTTTATCATGATGTAATATAATGTGTTTCATATTGAACATCGCCGGCCTATTTTTCTTCATTGTTTTGCTTAAATCATCCATTTGCTTGAAGATCTCTCCAAATTGACCTTTTTGTTAGCTCGAAATGTATTGTTTCTTGGACGTTGTGACGTCATGGCTTGCATATATATATATATTGTTACTTTATTCTTGGAAATGTTATACTCTACTTGCTTGACGTCACTTCCCCCTGCAAAAGCGGAAATTGTTATGATGCTCGCCCAGACGCCAGACAGTTTCGCAGACGAGACGTTGTCCTTGGCGAGAGCAGAGCTCTGTAGGTGATTGCTGGTGTATTTTTGTATGAGTGATATGAAGTTGTTAATAAATAATTTTGGATTTAAAAATTGATGCCTCGAAATATTTTTGCCACTACGCCACAACGTCCACTTATACACACAGCGTTCTCTTATTCAGACTGAATCTCCATTTAGAGGTGGAGGGGGCAAATAATCCATGTTGTAAGCAGGATCTTTTCCTTACGACGTATTCGAAAATAATCTATTTTCCCATCCAATTTTTTTTTTTCATTCCGATCAAACAGTGATGTACATATGACGATTCGATTCAGCAAATTTTTCTCACTTAATACACGAAGCACCCATTTGGAACGTTTATAGACCAATCCTAGTAACGACGGAAATTATATTGTACAATAAATATTATTAAATGTATGAAAAATATATTATTATTTTTCACTTCATAAACGGACAGAACTTTCCGGTTGACCTAATATTATATTAACCAGAATGGCGCCGGGCAATTTTCTTCTGATATAATTATCACATTTTTCCTCCTCAGGGAGCCTTAATGCTAATCCATTTAATACATATAAAGTTTCCAAAATTTATTCACATCAAGAGTTCGAGGAAATCTGGTGAGTAGTGAAAATTTTATTCCCGTTTGTCGTGGCATTATGTAAATATCTAATTCATAGACCGTAAGGTTCTGAAATAAATTCAAAATTATTGCAAATGTTTAATTTCATATCGAAAATTCCATTTGCATTATACATAGAAAACTCAGCACTGTTTTTTTCCTGCTGTGCATTAATACTTCGTAGGTTTCTTTTAGAAATTTTGACGTCATAACTTCTCAATCAACCAATTTGTCGAGAATTCGAAACTTGATTCCTTTGTAACGGATGTTTTCTTTAAATAGTTCTAAGGCGCCATCTGGGAAAAAATTCCTCTATAAAGTTTTTAATAAGTAGATGACGATTTTGCAGATAATATATTCCTGATATATCATCACGAAATCAAATAATTTTACTGTACACATTATTATTTATTATGTAATTTTGGAAATATGTTCCTGGCAATGAAACTTTATTCTGTTTCTTGCAGCATTTAGAATTAATTAAGTTTTGAGTAGGAATCTATCACACGTTTCCCTTAAGCTGTTCCTTGTTGACTGTTGCATGATGTTGTTAAAATTGAAAGAAATTCCCCAATGAATGAAACGTGATTTATGTAAATTAGAATAGAATTATTGAATTGCAGTAAATTAGATTGAAGAGGTGCAGTTATAAGCATTGAAGAATTTAATACTGTCATTATGAAAGTAACAGCGAAATCATGTATTTGTTGTGTAAAAGAGATACAAAAGAAAATATAATTAGGATTTGCATAGGGTCAGTGAGATGGACTCTTTGTAATATCTGCCGCCTGTTGGAGAGAGAGAATGATGGCGACCTTTCCTCTTTATTGAAGAGAGGTTGCCAAGGTAACGGAACCAGAGGGAGAATGTTCGTTAGAGAGGTAGCAGCAAGAACGAACTCCGCTATTTAGCCAACAAAGTGCAAATAATTTTTTTCTTATTATTAAAAACTGGAATTTTATTGTGTCTAGCAAGAAAAACCATCACTCTCTCATTTAAAGTTCTACTAATGACTCGGATCTGAATAATTAATGTCAGTTAAATACTTAGTTATGATCTTCAGATTCAAACGTGAGTAGAAATTATATCCGCTGGCTTCATTATAAACATCTTGTATTTAGATAACTTTGATATCTTAATGAATTTAAGTTGAATTGATAACTAATTTGAATTCATTTATGGCTGCATTGTTCTCCTCAACTCCTTAAATATTGATCAAGAATTGAAGAAAAAGAAAGTAATTCCGGAATGTTCCAAGTTGTAAATGAAAAACTGAAATTCAATTGCTTTTTCTAGATGTAATTTACAGTCACACTTTTGATAAAACATTTAGTTTCTCCCAAACATTACTGAATAATAATTGCTATGTAAAATTTTGATCAAATGAAAAGCTTTTTAACCTCCCGGAAGGTACCACTTCAGCATTTATTCAGATTCTATGTATAATTACAGCAGGAAAGATAAAGGGCGAATCTTTAACAAGTGACTATGGATACTAAATGAAATCCTGAACAAGGGGGGGGGATAAGGGTCATCTTGACCTAAAACGGCAGGAGATAATGAAAATTGAAAACATGCAAAAAATTATATACATATTCACAAACACGCATATGTATTCTCAAAGTAAAAGTTTTCCTTTATATACAATTATTTTATACAAGAAAGTGCTTGCAAAAGGATTCAAAGGATTAGATGATATGCTGTTTAATCAAAAGGTAAAATAAATCTTTTTTTCTTCCTCTGTTCCACATTTTCTGCCAAATTATAATGAGCCTTTCTGCCTTTAGCTATATATCAACTGATGAAAGCGGGAAAAGCGAGAAACTTACCAATCGGAGATAAGATTAATCTTTGGAGAACTATATTCGTCGCTAATCTGACCTCTTCGTTCTCGTCTTTCAGCAGATTGAGCGTTTCGTTGTAGAAGTCGTGTTCATCGAAAGCTCGTCTTCCCGCTGCAGTCGCTGAAATAAAACAGGCACTTACATATGACGGTCTACGTTCGTAATGATTTTCATTTTATAAACCCTAGATAACTCATTGATAATCTGTAACATTGATTTAACAATCACTCAACTCATTGACTACGAACTAAAGACAAGTATATTTTTATAATTTTTTGTTGTTGTTTATTTCAAACAAATTAGCGTAACTTAAGAGAAATATTAGAATTAAAAAATAGAAAATGTGTTCTACACAAATAGCCCTGTTGCAGTAGTTACATTCGTACTTTGTCATTCTGCATTCCTTAAATGGACAAAAAGTACAAATTCTGCGTTTATTTGCCTCGCTTTTAGTCGTGTTTTCTGTGGGCTCTTCATTATTCAAAATATTTTCAATATTTATTTTGATGGAACGTCTAGAGCTGCTGCACACTATCATTGAACTTTCGACTGTTAGACGATGGTTACAGCAGATCTCGCCAAATAACAAGAAGATGACTATGCTAGTCACCTTCCAATAACTTATTTTACTATATAAGTAAAATAAAAATTATAAAAGTACTGTGAGTGAGGAGGTGTGAGTCCAACGAGAACATTTGGAATTCGCAAAACTGACGGGGATGGATAGTCTATTAGTCGAATGTTTAGTTATCTAAGGTTAATCAAGAAATTAAAACGTAAGAATTGCTTGCTTATTACACAGCATGGGCTCAAAGTCCTTAGATGATTTGAAACAATGCTAATTTCTTTTTTCAGAAACTTTTTTTTAAAATCGCTTTGGAAAAGTAACAGTATGAAAATGTTTTCCATTTTCAGCTCCACAGAACTTTCATTTCCGTTCAGCTGATGAATTTTTCAATTCCTCTTCACAGTGATTGCGAAACTGATTTCCAGGAAACTGATTGACCAAGAAATCAGCCCAATTTCGAAACCAATTAACTGGTATTTTGTTAGAATGAAATTAGTTTTTCGATTTTAAGTATTAGACAAAAACTGAAAGAAATTCGCAGCCAAAATTGAAATAGGTATCGCAGTATTGGACGGAGAGGAAGTGGTTAGCACAATTTTTGAGTTGGGCTACATTCGAATTGTTAATTTTGAACAATGTATTGGAAGATCTTTTGCAAATGAGAATAATGTTTTTATTGTCAGATGAGGCTGTTTTCGTTTCTTACTACTCATGCAGAGAAGAAATAGCCCAATCACTTCAGAAAACGTTATTTGTTTATATCAATGAATAAGCATTCATTGAGTTTATTTCGAACTTAAGCATTTCGTGATGAAGAAGTATCGTAAAGTTTTAATTATTGCTAAAAATAAACAATACAGAAAATTAATTATTTTTTTATACTTAAGACTTCTCTACACAAATACCATCTAGAGTTATACATTTATTCCAGTATTTCTTAACCTTTCGATTTGGGAAACCTCCAATTGGGAAAACCTCCAATTTGGGAAAATATCCCCCCCCTTTAAGAAACATTCTGAAATATTGTCAAAAATCCTGGAGAAAATATAATTCCGCAGAAACCTTCATCATTTTTTGCTCTTTCAGATGCACTTTTTTGCATTCAAATAGGTAAAATAGCTAGGTTTGAGGATGGTAGTAGAAATTCCATAGGAATAACATTACGTCCACGAAATCAAAAATGGCGTGTAGAAGGGAACTTTAATGTAGCACCCCGTCTCTCAGAAATAAACTTGCAGCCACGTATATCGAATCTATCAAAAAATAAGTAATAGCAAATGTTGCCCTAACTAAAAATTATAATCGAATAACATTAGATTTAATAAATAAAACACACACACATATATATGTATGTGCGTGTGTGTGTGTGCGTGTGCGTGTGTACCAACTGATGCTATTCCGCAAGTGTATCTGGTTTCGAAACATTGCTTTAGACTCTGCTCACGTTTATGCACTAGAATTTGCACAACTTACCAGTAACTGCTCCTAAGCATTGTGCAATTCTTAGCTTCAGATTAGTGTCAGAATCATCACACAAACCTTTCAAAATTGGAACTATCCCTATAATTTAAATTTCAATTACCATTTGTTACAAAATTTAATTTCATGTATCTGAAATTCTATTTTTATCAATGGATAAAATGTACAAATAATTTTTCTTAAATGTTTTCATTAGAAATGCTTGAAGAGAATACAGGCATCTCAATATCATTTAGCCGGAAATAATTATTCTGATATTAAAAATCGTTTTTGAAATGTAGATTTAACTGCCTTTTATTACCTAACTGGCTGAAATCCCCGTTATTTTACCACATAAAGAATGAATTTTATGTTCATTAACGTCACACTTATAGAAACAATACAAGGGTTATTGGCGACTGACCTCGTAATTTTAAAACACAGTCAAGTAGCGAAGATGACACCTGAACTCTAGCATCCTCCTCTTCTAATTTCCATTCTAACGGAATCTCAGCAGATTTAACGTTTATTAGTCCCACTTCTCGATGGATCTTTAGTAGAATAGGACTTTAATCCATGATTCAATGAGAGAGAAGGAAACTTACGCGGAATAAATCTTTTTACTACTCTAAATATACATGTATAAAAAAAAAGAAACTTCCACAATAGTTTTCCTTTTTTATGTCATCTGCATCACAGTTGGGCAAAATTGGTGGTATCGCTGTTAATAATACAAGATAACTAAATTATGGTGTTAAAGAGTCAATTAATTAACTTGGTTGGTTCCAATTATTACTGGGAAGAAATCATTATTGTTTAATTAATCAACTTACTGGGCTTAATTGACTTATAAAAAGAATTCGAACCGATGCAGTATACTCCTTCTTTTTTAGTGATGAAGTTAGAAATTGTATCTTAAGGGGTACCAGAAGTAACAATATGTTAAACAGTATGCTGAACCACCTAAAAAATTTTTATTCTACAATTACATTTTTTTTTTTTTTTTTTTGATAATTAGATGAATTTTCATGCGAAAGTACTTCATTTTGGAATGAATAAGCGAATAATTTCGCAAAAGCGGTGACGAAGTCTATTGTATACATAAATTAGTTTGCCCTTCAAGACATTAACAGCAATACTTTCAGAAACAAAATGAAAAAAAAAAATGAATAAAAACTTTTATTCAAGTAAATATTTTGAAGTCTTAGGGAACATTCCAACCATAGATACAGTATCCAATTGGACAAAAAGCAGAAGAGGAAATACTTAGCACTCGAAACATCTGCAAAATGATCTTAACTCTTGGGCTTTTGCACAAATTCAGCCTACATGATAATCCAATGTATACGAGTTGTACCTGCAACTATATCATTGCTTTAGAACAGATTCTTTTGAATTATAGGAAATGCGCGTCCCAATCACCTCTAGAATATACTGAACAGGAATCACCTCTGGAATATACTGAAGACAGACTCACAGAGCAGTATTACTTTCAAAGATCTTTGGAACAGTACAGTAACTAACAGTTAGAATATTTTTGCAGAAGATGATATACTTTGACATATATTGAGTTAAAAGAAGATGGTAAAAGAGATAATAGTCTTTGTTGCTCTTATTTCCCATAAATCCAATCAAACAAAGACTTCATTACATACTTATAGCATGGAAAAATCAACAATTACCACTTTTGGCGCGAAGCTAATACTGGCGACCACTTAACCGAAAAGTATGAGATGTAATTTTTAAATATTTTTCTTTTAAAACATACATCATCAACAATTTATTTCATAAAAAATAACATATTTTTGAGGAACTGATGCAGTATATGCCAGGATTGGCGATTAGACTTTTCAT
>BMAW01051104.1:0-11142 GCA_019974015.1 Nephila pilipes | reverse complement strand
CTTGAAGTGCCTTAGAAATATTTATATTTATTTAACATTTATTCTCTGTGAAATAATTACCATTCTTTTTCGAATTAACAGTCAGGGGCGGGGCCCCCCCCCAAAAAAAAAAAAATCTTAGAAAAAATAAATTTTAATTTCCTCAAAAGTTTTCGATTTTTGTTCAGAACAAACTCCTGCCTTGTCATAACGAAATACGGTAATACCTTTTATAAGAGACACATACGAATAAGAGACTTCTGTATTGTAGGGACAATTCTACTGGTCCCGATCTCTATGTATTTAGGAACACCTCCGATGTGTGACCCTTATTAAGAGGTACTAATGCACTTTATTAGTGCTAAATTACTTACTAATAATTTTTTATAAACTATTTTCTTTCAGCGATTGTTTTCTGAATTTCTCTAATTTATGTACTGTCAACTTTTTGTATTTTAAACTGCCTCTTAATTAGTTGGTTTTATTGTTTTTAATATTCCTGTTTGATGAAAATTAACCCTATTTTCTTTCAGCAGGTTGATTCTTGAATTTCTCTATGTCAAATTTTTGTAATTTAAGATTTTTATTGATTAAACATTTGTTTGGGATATACTACCTCCATTTTCTTTCAGTAATGAGCTGCCTTTAGCCGTTTATATCTAAATTTCTGTATTATTTTTTTGTTACCTTTTTTTTAAAAAAATTATACTTTAGCTTAAGAACTTCCTTATATCTTTTATGATTCTTAGACTGACGGATTTACTAAGTGCCAAGTAGTCAGAACTGGTGCTGATGGCTCATTCCTTTCTTATTTAGTGCACATTCATTTCTTATTTAGTGCACGAATCTAGTTTTGATCCAGTTTGTCTGTTGTGGTAAATTGCATAACCAAGTTACTCGGATAGGTTTGAGGAGCTCACTTACGATAGTAAGCGGAACACTTACTTATCTCGCAATATCTATAGAATTGCTATGTTGAACCCGAAGATCATCAGATGAGTTACAGGCTACTTCTGAAACTCTTCGTAATGTTCCAGAATAGAATATTTTGAATTCCAATTCTTTGAAGAAAGACTTTTGGCTTGTATACCATTGATACATACTTTCAAGTTGATTTATTTACTATTTATGTAAAAAATATAGGTTATTTAGTTACGAAATAAAAAAAAAGTATGTTAAATATTAAACATAATATATAAGAAATATATGAAAATGTGTGTTCTTTATTTACGTATTAAAGCTATGTTAGTGGTTATTTTATATATTTACTTAATATTACTTTTTATTTTATGGTTGTAATTAGCTATTACATATGGAACTTCAGTAATTATTCTGTCTGTGGTTATATCTTATGTTTTAACTATCAATTTTTTCATGAAGATTAGAATTTATCTTTTCCAGGTTCGTCATGTTCACTATTATTTTTATAATATATATCACTTTTATTCTTTACATTTTTGCATTATTTTTTACCTATTTGCTTCTGCTCATCTGTTAAGGCTCAAGTTTATTTTCTATTTTCGTTTAATAATTTTTATTTTTATTTTTCACAGCTTTATGTACCCTCTGGGCTGCTATTTGAGGTTTTAGAGCATCATTTTGATTATAGTTGTGTTCTTTATGTTGAACCTGTCACCCCTAGAGGTTGCGTACCCAGCTGCATCATCTTCTATTGGTCTTTAATAGGTGGTAGGAGCTAAATAAAACTCCTACCTTGTATCAAATAAGCAGAAGTCTAGCCCCTATTAACTGTTATTAGGATTAGGTATATTTTGAATAGTTTATTATTTGCATCATAATTTTTTTCTTTTTTAATTTATTGCTCAATTATTTTCATAATAAATATGATTTTTTTAATGTTTAGAGCCTGTAACATTTTTGTATTCGAATTCTGCATTTTTATTTATTTAAACATATATTCAATTCTTAATAAGTATTACCGTTTGTCCATCTCTAATTTTTTTTAGCCTTACATTTAATATTTATTTAAGAGGATTTTCTGAAAATTTTTGTTCATCGTGATGAAACATTTCATAATTAGTTACAGCTTCATTAAAAATATCAGCAATTGTTATATTATAAACCTACTTTCTTTAAAATTTAATTTTCAAGAAAAATGTAATTATAACTGCAGGTATCCCCTTCTACCAGGATTATCATATTATCCCAAAGCATATAAGCGCCAACGGCGCAAAGGCAAAGCGCTCGTCTTCAGAACGAGAGTTCCCGGGCTCAAAATCCAGGGCTGACAACATTAAAAATTCACGCTAATGTTTTGTTTAATTGTTCTTTGTTATCTCTTCTATAATTTCTAAAACATTTTTTATGTTTCCAGAGCAGCGTTTTGGAAACATAAAAAATATTTATAAAGAAGAAACATATATTCTCATATAATATATAAACTCTTATTCTCAGCCATGTGTAGCTATTCTTAGTCTACTATTAAGTTAATACTTATTAAAAGTCTACTATTATTATTGGTAAAAACGCGGATTAGAACGACCATTACATCCTGGAATCGCATATTACGTTAAGAAGAAGTAATCGGCTGCAAAAAAATCTTCCTGAGTTCAGGCTCTATACTGCACCTGAAAGAGAAAATGCATCAAAGGAGATGGCCACGGAAACTATGTCCATAGTTATAACACCTCATGTGCATCAGGCCATAAATCATCTGTGTTTCGCGGAGATTATGGCCACAAGACCCAAACAAGTGACTTAAGGAGAATGACTGAGTAGTGAAGTACAATAAATGGGAGGAAAATTTCTGCCTGGAAAGCGTGTACTTTTTCCTAGACAGAACAACACGGGAATGGTTGGAGAACAATGAATAACTTCTATCATCTTGGTACCAATTCAAGTCGGAACTCACGAAAACATTTGGTGATATTAGACTATCAAAGAAGAGAAGAGTTTAAATCGCGGGCACAAAAGCCTGGTAAAAGAACGCAATCCTATATCCAAAGCGTGCTAATACTTTACCAGGAAATAAATCTTCAAATGCCAGAGGAGGAAAAAGTGTCCCACCTCATAAAGGGTATTACGGAGGACTATTATCAATCTCTTCTGATTAAAGAACTCATAACTATTGAAGAATTTGTAAAATGGTGCCAATACTTAGAAGAAAGGAAAGAGATACGAGTTACCCAAAAGAAATTTGATCACTTCACTAACATCATCCCGATATCATCAATAACTGAAGAAATGGATCTGGTCACTATTGTTCGGCAAATTGTCCTAGAAGTGCTCCAATGGTTACCTCTGCACAGAATACCGAAAATCCAGGAGCACAATCGCAATCCATTGAAGCCATTGTCAGTTAAAGGTACTGGAAGCTCTATCACCCCTCAAATGAGTTGAAGAAAAATGAAATCCACCTACGACCCAGACGCCAACCACTTTACTCAACAGTTGTGCGTAGATCAACGATTGATCCAGGGCCTAAGGCAACTTACCTCTGGCGAACCGTATACAACAAACCTATCTGTTTTTATTGTGGTCGATCGGGACATGTTATCCGTTACTTCAGAGAGCGCAGGTCCATCTTTGACGCATCCAGAACAAACAGAAGAAATGCTGCCGAACCAAGATCCAATGTGAGGGACCCAGCCGATACAGCCGAATAGCCTCTTGAAACGTCGTCTCACCGATTCCATCTCGAGAACGATCCCCAACATACCGCTTCCGATCACTGTCACCATATTGACGCTTTAGCTCATCGCCCAGCCGACGCAATGAGGAAAACCAGAGACCGCGAGTTTCCTAGAAGGTAAGAACGTCAAAGAAGAAAATCCTCTATCCACTGAGAAGGACAGATATCCAGAAATCATCTCGCAGTTACTATAGACAACCATCCAATCCGTTCTCTAGGGGACTCAAAAGTATCTTCTGTCATTTCGGAACCATACAGACGCCATTTTCAAAAAGTTATGTTCCCTCCAAAAAATAAATAAATAAGACTCTTCTTAAAAAGGCCATTGAAAACTATATCCAGCCCCTAGGAAAGTGCATACTTCGTTTGGAAATTAATGGTCAGATCCAGTCTTTTGGATTTGCAGTATTACCAAATTGTAGTTACGACAGCATCCTTGGTTTGAGATTTTCTGGAGACATCACAAGCCGTGATAGATTGCAAGAGATCTGAACTGACGTTGGAAGACATTGTAAATAAAACCTCAAATCCTCAAACGTGGACCTTACATGCTATAGATGGTTACACTATACCTGCTCATACTGTCGTTAAAATTCCTATTGCCATTTTCAGCGGAGATCAAAATATATACGTGATAGTGCAAAGAAATAAAATTTAATCCCTAAAAAAATTATGATACTAACTAGCACAATAACATTGTGTAATAGCAAATGTGAATTTTAGGTTGATAATGGTCAAGCCGCTGTTCAAATTATTTCCAAAAATATATTCGCAGTCAATGCATCAGCATTTGATGAGGACTGCGTGAGTACAATTACTCGTGCTCTCACCGAATCTAATGATACATTACAGGTAAAACAGAGTGGCCAGCAAGTCGACTTCGAAAGAATGTTAGCTCCAAATCTCACGTCGACACAAAAAGAGAGGCTTCTTGGAATACTCCGGAAATTTTTGGGAGTTTTTGACGAACGTAAAAAAACCAAAGCTGTGAAGGGAAAGGTTAACAACGTGTAAATACTGGCAACCATGAAACTATAAGCCAAAAAGTCTATTGAGTGCCACTAACTGAGCATCACATCATACAAGAAATCGAGAAGATACTAGATAAGGGCATAATTCAGCCATCTGAGAACCCTTGGTCGTCTCCAGTTGTCTTGGTTAAGAAGGAAAATGTAAGATGGCGCTTCTGTGTAGATTACCTCCTCCTCAAACAGATCACTAAAAAATGTGTACTTTCTACCACGTATAAACGATACTCTAGACCAGTGTTTTTCAATATGGGACCTACACCCCACAAGGAGCAATTCGAAATTCATTTACACACACACACACACACACACACACACACATATATATATATATATATATATGTGTGTGTGTGTGTGTGTGTGTGTCTAAAGGGTGTGCGTTTTTCTCGATCAAGAACCTCTGAACCGGTTATTGGTAAATTGAAGTAGATGGTGCTGTTCGTGAAAAGACAGCCTTTATCACGCCAGAAGGTTTGTACGAGTTTAAAGTTATACCTTTTGGTCTTTGTAATGCCCTCGCAACATTTGAAAGAGTAATGGACAATCTATTACGTCACTTAAAAAGGAAGATGTACCTCTGTTACTTAGACGTCCTCGTGATGTATTCTGAAACCATTGAGGAACATCTTGAAAGGTTAAGTATAGTTCTGAGTTGCATCCAAGAAGATTAGGCAGGTTCTCAATTATAAAAAAAATGCTGCTTTGCCACCCGAGAAATTAAAATTTTGTTTCATCTTGTTTCAGAAGATTGTGTTGGATCTGACACATACAAGATAAAAGCTGTCAGCTGTTCTCAATCCGCAAAGAATTTATATGACATCAGAAGCTTTTTGACACTCTGTTCTTATTACCACCATTTCATTGAAGATTTTTATTAGCAGGCTCAAGCACTTCAGGAGCTGCTGAAAGGGGATTCGAAATTTTGTTGGGATCCCGAAAAAGTCATCGCATTTCACAAGTTGAAGAAAACACTAACTTCTGACCCTATTTTAGTAATGTTCGATGAGAAGGCTCCCACATTACTACATACAGATACTAGTGGTTAAGGAATAAATTCTTTTACTATTACAAGATGAACAAAAAAAGTGATTCCATATGTTTCACAGGCACTTTCAAAAACAGAGAGAAATTATTCCGCAATTGAAAGGGAAAGTCTTGTCTTAGGGGAAGTGCAAAAATTATGGCCGTACCTTTTCGAGAAGCAATTTAATATTGTGACGGACCATCATAGTTAATTTGCCTTAAAATCCTTCGGGTAGATTAGAAAGATGGGTTTTACGCCTTCAAGAATATATGCCTATTATATATAAGAGCTGAAAAGAAGCAAAAAGACGCTGACAGCCATTCTCGAAATCCGTTGGAATATAATATTGACTCCTCTGAAGAATTGAACGACTTTGACTCGTTCTCGGACTTAGCAGTGGAACAGAGAAAAGATTCAGAACTCTAAAATATATTTTCAACAGAAAAATCAGAGCAAGTAAGAAAAACTTATGAATTAATTCAAGGAGCACTTTACAAAAAGAACTTTGATCTAGGTGGAAAGATGTGATTACCGGTCATTCCGAGACACCTACGCAAACATATACTTCCATATTTTCATGATGTTCGTACAGCAGGCCAATTACGATTTGTCAGAACATATGACAGGGTGAGAAAGCATTCTATTGACCGGATCTTTATCGTTCGGTACGTCGATATGTTGCACACTGCCGTGAATACCAACGAAGAAAAGCTATTTCACTTCAGTCGACCGGTTATCTAGTACCTATCCCTCCTGCAATCGCACCTTTCCATCGAATCGGAAAAGACTTACTTGGACGATTTCAAGGTCATTGAGGAGTGATAAATGGATCATTACCCGTAATGATTACTTAACCCGTTATGCAGTCACAAAGGTCTTACCTATTGCTGAAGCCCTGGAAGTAGCTAAGTTTCATCTTGGGGACACCATCTTAAAACATGGAGCTCCAAGAGTAATCATTATAAATTGAGGACAAGTGTTACAATCGAAATTAGTTACGGAATTTAATCACCTCAGTAATGTTACCCACTAATGACCACTGTATACCATCCCCAAACTAATGGCTAACAGGGTGCTTTAATAAAACCTTAATCCTCTGACTGCTCAATTTGTGGACCATGTAATATATATGAAATCGCTTCAAAAATTGTGTATTTTTTTTGTTGCATATTTTAAATCTTAATATATTGGAGAATTGAAAAATGCATTTTTTCTTTCTAGAAAAGATTTTCTTATATAGATTTTTATCATGAGAAACTAAGTTGCCAGAAAAACCAATTTCAGATGTTATCACCAAAAATTTTTTTTTAAATAAATTTCAATTGAATAACAGTTAATTTCTATTTATTGCATAACATAAAAAAGTACAATGTATAAAATTTAAGAAAATATAAAGCACTGAGAAAAAAAATACCTTAGAAATACAGTTTAGTATGATAGAGTTCGAAACAGGGTTCAAGGCAAAGTCCAACTTCACAGTATTTGCACCAGATTTGTGTTTCTTTGCGATTTTTTTTCCATTTGGATTTTTTCTTGAACAGCAAACAGCACAATGTATTTGAGGCTCTCTTTTTATGGGTTAGGTGGTATGTGGCTTGCAAAATGATGAGCTGTCAATTTCAAAGAGTTTGGAGTAGAACTTGGTCTTCCAGGACAGCTGCTTTTATCTCTAACAGAATACTTTTGGATACTTTCTTCAACCATTTGCAAACAAAATTCCAAAAGCTTTATATTTTGTGTTGGGTTTTGCTTTTTGTAAAGCACATAGGCATTCCACAATGATTGAAAAAACTGCCTGAAAATTTTGATATAATACTTCCCGTTATTTTTGGAGCGTAGGGTAGTAGGACATTTCTTGGTAGCATAAATTGACGCCACTCATTGTATTATTATAGTCACAAACAACAACTGGTTTCATAACAGTCTTTTTAGATTTGCATGTCACCAAATAAGAGCTTGCATCATGAATAGTACTCATAAGGCAGACAATCTTTTTGTCCTGCCCCTTCAGGACTATAACTTTACCTCTTTGATAAGCAACAATTTCACCCTTGGAGACTTTCTCTTTTGAAAAATTGACAGGAAGGTCTTTTCTGGTTTTATTCATTGTCCCATAAGTGTCCTTCTTTTCTGTAACTAAGATGTCTGCAAGCTGTAGAGACATAAAAATTATCAATTGTGACACAATAACCTTTTCCCAGGAATCGATCCATCAAGTGTAAAACAATTTTGGTGGAAATGGGATATTGACTGTATTTTGGATTATACACTGTTCCATCACCTGTGTATATGAGGAAATCTGAAATGTATCCACTTTCTGCTTCACAAAGAACGAAAAACTTCACGCCAAATCTTGCTCTTTTTTTTGGCATTAAACATTTTCCACTTGAGTCTGCCTTTGAACCGCATCAAACTCTCATCTAAACTAAGATTTTCCCCTGGTATATAGACTTCTCTAAATTTGCGTTGAAGATGTTTCATTAGATCATAAATTTTATTCAATTTCGGCCTTGGGTGTCGGTCTTTATCAAATTCCTCATTATTAGTAAAATGAAGAAACTTCATGAGCAATAGAAACCTATTTCTTGTAATTACTTTTGCAAAAATTGGCGTGGATAATATTTGAAGCTTAGACCAATAGTGCTCTTGTTCAGGATTCTTTATGACTCCTTGGAGTAACAAAACAGCAAAAAATAGTCTTAGTTCTTCAACATTGGTTTCTGTCCATTTTTTTCAGCGTGATCCCTCTTTACAAACTGTTTTTTGGATATATTGTTCAACGTATCTATTGGTTTCTCGTACTATCATTCGTAATATTTGATCATAAAAAAAAACTCAAATTAATTCAATATACTTGGATTGTTAGCTATATTCACAGTAATTCCCAGATTTCTACGAAAAGAAATTGGAGGTGGAGGAGGAGGAATATTCTTTATATCAATTTTGCACCGCTGCCTAACACTTTGCAAGTTTATTGAATCATAATCAGATTCATTACTATACGAGGAGCATTCGGAAAAAACTATATCACTATCAAAACTAAACTCGCTTTCGGAATCTGATAAGTCATCAGGAATATCATTTTGTCAATCGCTGAACACCTTCTAGCAGCCATTTCTGATAAGAAAAACGCTGCAAAAAGTGAAGTTTGAGCTGTATTACCACGTGCTTTCAAATGCCGCAATTTAGTGGACAATTAACGACATCTGTTGGCCAAAACGTAAATTGCATGTCTAATACTGTATATAATTTGTTTCAGTGGTTAAACGGGGAAAAAGCGGGATACGCCCCTCAATAAAGGAAGAAAAACACACTCCCACGGAAATCGTGGGATAAGCAAATTTTGCTACATTTGAGTTGCCCGTAGAAATAGCGGGATGATCAGCCAGAGGATTAATAGACATATTGTCTATGTATGTTAAAGTCGAGCAGAAATTTGGGATGAAATATTGCCCATCGTTACTTTGCGTACAATACCACGAAGAGGATACAACTGGGTTCAGATTGCTTTATCTGATTCATGGACGGGAAGTCAAGATGACACTCGATACTATGTTCCCGATTCACACTGAAGAAACCAAAGGAGATTACATCATCAGATTACTGAGCATGAGCCGAAGAATCTAGACAGCTGGCGAGATTACGAACCTTAGAAGCACAAGAAGAAGATCGAACGTCGTATGACTCCTTACATCGAATAGTCGTCTTTAAAATTGGAGACCTTGTGGCGAATCACTTCTCCTGCCCGACTCTTGCGCCATAACTAAGTCAAATACCACTAACTTTAAAAGTTAATAACCTACACTAGGACACACGAATCAAGTCTCACACAATTATTTATTCGTCAACTTTGTAATATAATGTCTAAGGGATATCCGCTCCCCTTGATGACCCCTTGGATTCATTCGCCTATACGACTATTATAAATTAATACTCTCTTACCAAAACCTCTCCAGTTGAGGTTGACTTGATTTCTCGAATCCTCTGCGACCGCTATCATCCGTAACAACTCTTGATATCATCTATTGCTTGTATGACATACGCTTAGCGCTAGTCCCACTCGGCCTCTATCCTCAAAATTTCCCTTTGCTTATATACAATCCTAACTAGCTCATTTCACTTTATTTCTACCTACCTCTAATTAACATAATCAATTTTCATTTTGGTTGGGGAAAAATTGTTTTTTTCGTGCAATCAATCTGAACTAAAAATTCCAAGGTTAGTGAAGAGAAAATCACGAATAGCCCAACGTCATAACCTCGTATGGATTTTCACATCGATACGAAAAGTAGGCCTGTCGGAAAAATCACTTAAGAGATACTTCGGCCCTTATCAAGTCCTGCGATAACTATCTGACGTAATCTATGAAGTTCAGACTTTGATCCCAGTTCGTGACGCCGACGGATAGTAGATGTGGTACATGCTCTTTGAATGAATCTTACTAGGATCCTAATATCCCCATCCAGTTTATAGATAATTCTATTGTTTCTAGTGATCTTATTCTTAAACGAAGTGCATCCAGCTTCCGAAGAAAGTCGAATTACTGTCAAGTATATTCAGGACTTATGACACGCTCACAGACGAGAGTCTTACTACACAATTCTCTTAAACAGCGGAACGTGGTTTTTTGAGGGAAGAGCAATGCCATGAAGTGTACAATCCCCCATGACGCAGATTTAAGGCGCTTGTCTATAAAGCAAGAGTTCCGGGGCTCAAAATCCAGTGCTGACAACATTAACAATTCACGCTAATGTTTTGTTTAATTGTGCTCTGTTATCTTCTATAATTTCTAAAACCTTCCAGAATATTCATTATGTTTCGAGAGCAGTGTTCTGGAATATTCTCATGTATTATATAAATATATACGTCTATTAAACAAGTGTAACTGTTCTTAGTTTACTAAGAAAAACTCGTCATTCACTTATTTATTAAGTATTCAATTCAATCTGCCTCAACATCTATATGACAATATTTTTCCATTTATCCGTGCAAAGAAAGAGTATATATCAGCTAGTTATCTATGTAAAAATTAGATACTTGTAAAAAATAAGTTAAAAATAATACTAAACGATGTACAATATAGAATAATTACGCACTTAATGAGTGTTGACTGAACTAGATCAGCTCCATAGATTGGTAACCTGGACGTACGAGTAATAATTTAAGAAACAATTTTATATGATGAGAAAGTTTTTGATTTTTCACTATATATTTGACTTCCAAGTATTTTCTCGATAAGTAAGCAACCTTGTGCTTGAAAGAATAAGGACTTAATAAAATCGAGCAGTGGTAAACTTTTCGATGACTTTTCTTTTGCTCAATTATCCAATAAAATTTGTAAATTTCATCTGATAATCACTGATAGAAAAATGAAATTACGTTTTCTAGTTGATAGCAGAGGTATATAAGTACCGAAAAACTATTTTAAACAACATAGAGTTTTTGATTACAAACTACAA
>BMAW01051102.1:314081-329286 GCA_019974015.1 Nephila pilipes | reverse complement strand
GCATACAAGCGATATGGAATTCTCTTCCTCAAGCAGATATTCAACATATGTTTGACTCCATGCCACGTCGTATAGCAGCACTTATTGCAGTGCATGGTGGCTGCACCAAATACTGATTTCGGACGCTTAATTTGTTTCTTTTGTTTTGAAAATTTCATCATTTATTTGTATCAGTACAAGTCGTTTCTGCATTAAATTTCATTTGATTCTGATGATTCTTTCATGGTGTTGCATTTTCTACAAACAGCAGTATATATGTCAATAAATATAATATTTTTTCTTACAAAAAATTATCTTTGCTCTTTTTGACAGTTCTGTATAAAACGTTATTCATGATGAACTTAATTGTTTGCTTTTCATATATAATTTCAATAACCTTAGCATGTTTTGGGTGCAATAGATAGAAATTGTTACTTAAATGCTAACACTAATACTCAGAATTTTGAATGATAAAAGAAAATAATAACAATAAAAAAAAATAAATTGATTAACAACTCAGTTCTTAGACTAACATTTCTCTTATCACGAAGGGTAGTTATGTTAGAGGAGAATCTTAAGCTATTGAGGATTGGGCGCAAACTTCTCTGAGGTTACCTTATTAGAATTATCTACGTAAGCAATGCCATCACAAACATATAACAAAATTTATTTAATAAAATTAAGTAGTTAAAGTGATTTGGGAAACAAAAATATTTAAAACGAATGAAAAAAATAAGTTACATGTAGCAGATAAACATATACTTAAAGAAAGTCATTAATCTGCCATTTTTGATGTTTTAAAAATGATTTTATTTTTTCAGTCATTAAAAAAATCTGAAACTTTAACTTCTGAAGTTTTTTAAGGCTCCTATAAAATTAATCGTCTTAGCTCCTACATTTTCAATAACAAGAATTGTTCAACCGTTTTACTTGATTCATCATTGATTAAATATAAATTTTAATAAACTTTGAAAAGTTTCTCTCGCAAGAAGCGACTGAAACACGATCTGTCAAAAGAAAATCTTTATTTCCAAACATATATTTGAAAACTTGAGGTTTCATAGGGGTATGAGATGAACACCCACGACGACTAGGAATTGCAGACACGTCTAACATATATAACCATACGAAAGTCTTGAATGAATGTGACATTTGCGAAAGAATAGTGTCCATTAAAACAATTATCTCGTTTCTCTTTGATCACTACTATCAGCAAGTTATCGCCTTAGACATTCCATTGCTCATTCAAAGATGTTAAGATCCAAATAAACAGAATTAGAGTGGTTGAACGCAAAAGATATATTGATGTTTTACGTAACGTATGAGTTTTACCTCTAATCTTTACAACGAATGATAAGAAAATGCTTGCAATTTTTTTCCATTGAAGTATTTTAACAACCAAGTATGAAGGTATGTTACTTTTAGTTTTCAAAGTTTTAATCTTAGAAAAGAAGTAGCATGCTTTACTTTCAAGCAACTTCTCTAATTATGACAAACTCAAGAAAGGCAACAGACTCGGCAGAATTTTAGAACTAAAGTAAGCAGCGAAAGGGCTCACAAAAATTTCCTCTCACTACAATTAATGTATTTTTCTTGTGTTTAAAAATTTAATTAAACATATATAAAATTGTTTTTTAAAGATTTCAGAAGAGTAAAAAAGAAAAAAAAGTAGGTATGTATATTTATTTTTCTCAATTTTTCTAGAAGTTTTAACATAAGCATAGTAATGACTTGAATACTAATAAAGAAAAAGACATCCTAATCTCAAGCATTTTGTAAATGAATACAAATGAAGAAAGTACATGGTTTGAAAATTTAATTACATCTGTAATATTCATCCATTTTTTTTCAGAATTATTGGTATAAATAAACTACTATATAATAGCTCTTGAGTTCTAAAGTTGTTAAATTTTGAAGAGTTCGAACAAATTCAGCACTCATTCAACTGAATATAGTAACACATCGATCAATAACTCCCGAAACTAACCCAGAGATGGCGCTCGCAGTAAACCAGTAACCAGGTCTTTCTAGAGTACTAACCTTTGCTTGAAACGTGTCAAAATTTTAAGTCGATCGGACCAGGAAAAAGGTTTTTTGAAGTGAAGTGAAAAAGGTTTTTTCCAAGTGGGTGCCGCGATTGCTTTCGATGGAACAAAAACAGCAATGAGTCGATGATTCAGAAAGCTGTTTATCGCTATTTACTCGCAACAAAAAAGATTTCTTGCAAAAAAAAAAAAGAAAAAAAAAAGAAAAAAAGAAAAAAAAAATTTTTTTTGGGGAGAAAAAAAAAAGAAAAAAAAGATTTGGAAAAGCGTTGGGACGATTGTATCACCCTAAAAGGTGATTAACAGAGGTGTAATGTTGATGAATAAAAAAAAAATTGCAAGAAAAATGTTGTTTTCAATGTTAGACTCTGGAGTTGTTGATCGATGTGTTATGTTATATTTTCTAACACTCACTTCATTTAATTATGTCGTTTAATTTAGTTATAAAAGCTTTTGTTTTTCCTTTTTCACGTACTGTTATTGAAATATAACAAAAAACATTTTTTTCTTGAGTAGTCATTAAAACATTTGATAAAGATTTAATTTTTCACAGCGATTATGTACAGAAATTATCAAGTACGAATGAGTTTAATGCTGTATTAAAGCATATTTTTACCAATATTGAATTACTTATTCATGCAAACTTATAGGAAAACGGTACCCTAAAAATGACAAAATATCGGAAAAAATTGTATTACAGTTTCAGAACTTTTATAAATATATGTGCAAACTTTCATACATTTAACTGTATTATATTTTTTTATTTTAATTTTCTTTCACAGAGTGTGTCATATTATTTCATTGAACTTCAAATTTTTTTTATACTTTCTTCTTGGATTTTTAATTTTGGATTCTTGACGGTTATGCATTTACTGTGCGAAGTCTTTTTTGTAATCAGTATAAGGTATCGAACTTATTTTGGGTAGTTTTGCATAATTTTTTAGGTAAATCTATACATGAAATAGGTATTTTGATAAATAGTTGTTTTTTAAGGCTACAAAATTAGATGTGCTTGTTTTTAGTGTTTTTTGTCCAATTTGATAAAAAAAAATTGAAAAACTGTAAATAACACTATTAGAACAAAACCTATGCTCCGACTTGTGAAAAACAATTCTGAGAAATTGAGAAACAGACCAATTAATAATACTAAAATTTATTGTAGTGGAGAGTTTAAAATCTTAAAATATTTCGAAAAAAGTAAATTTTAATTGTTTATTTAAAAATGGTTTTTCCCCCTTCTGGAATGCATATTTTATGAAATTCCATTTTATAATTGTCCACTATATATGCATATTTTATGAAATTCCATATATAGTGGACAATTATTTTCTTATAATTTTACGAAATTGGCTCAATTTCGTAAAAAGACACCATTTGTCAATGTATAATTTCATGCACACATTCTTCCAAAATTTACATGTAAGGGATTATTCATTTTGCTGATTGAGACTAAGACAAAAAGGGGTAAAAGGATTTTTCGATAAACGTGTACAAAGGAATTCTATCTACCAATCCGCTGATTATAAGAAGGGGTAGGTTAGTGATTCACATTTATGAGCTTCGTGGCGTTCCGAAAGCTATTAATGGAAAAAGGAAATCCGTGGTCGACATCCCAACCAACCCCGTCCTTTAAGACATTGTTTCTTTTGATCGGGAATGCATCTTCCCGTCCTCAAAAGGTTAGAAATTTTAATTTTCCTCTCACCTATCTAAATTACATATATGCAAATATTAATTAAATTTAAGTTTTTTCATTCATCATATAGTTCATTTGGAATATAGGCTTCATTAGACAAGATATTACAATATTCTGGTGACACTAATTTTAGAGCAATCAGACTTTTATGTACTGAGGCAAATCTGACAGTTACCGTATTTAAGTACCAAATGTCTTTGAATGCTAAAATAATTACGTATAATCTTCAATAGTTGCCCACTTATCATTTTACAATAAATTCTACTTCCTGAAAAAATCAGCCAAGAAACTTATAGAACTAAAGACCATAAATCATTCCAATAAAACTAAATGTACATTTAATATCTTTTCTTATGCTCTAAAAACGTTTCATTATTCCGAATCAATCTCTACTATCACATCGACAAACCCGATAACCTTAATATTTCCTTCTACAAGACAGTCAAGGCCCATTTGGCACAGTGAAACAGAACGAGAAGGTAATAAAAAAAAATTGAGATTTTAAGACCAATTTGGCCCTGAGATTATTACCCACTTAATGACAGCGTGACATAAATATAGCGAAAGAATTTCCTTCCTTCGAACAAGACTGTCAAATGAGAAAAATAAAACGAAAAATAAGAATTTCGACAGGCACGCCACACACTGGTAATTACAGTATTCACGACTCTAATTTAGGGTGCATATCAAATAGTGCATCTACATACGGATGAAGTCCTTAGGGGCAGGCATGGCACCCGGGTTTACGTGACGTTCGTCGATCGGAAGTGGGTGGCGATCCCTCACCACACCCTGTCGTCCAGTTCCTCCTCCGTGACTCGGACAATTGTTTCTGCTTTCCTTTTTAAGCGTTTTTCAGTTTGCGGTTGGACATTTTTTTAATATTCTTTTGGCTGTCAAAGGACCGTGCACGGAATATGTAATAATAGGAAAGTACTCTAATTAAATATAAAAATAAAGTTAAAAAATGTGCTTTTCTCGATATATTTTTTAATGATTGCATTTAGTGCTTCCTATTTCGTTTGATAATCTGCATTGTTGAGCGTAATTTAAAATAACCACTTCTATATAGAATATCTGTAAAATTTTTCCCAATCATTATAATTTCGAGGCTGATAAATTACGCAGAATAAGTAATGTAGTGCTACGAATTATTCTGGAATGCCAAAAATCTAAATCAGAAATTGGAGAGTGTGCTAGACATTTAAAAATATTAAATTACAATATATATAAGATTGATTGGGAGCAAAATGTTAAGCTCATCTAACAGTATTTTTCGGTTGCACCTTAATTTATGGAATAATGTTAAGAAAATAAATGATTTTCGAATTCTAATAAAATTGGTATTTCATCTGTGTAAGATAAAAGGAAGCGCTTGGAAGATTAAAGATGAAGCTGAATAACTTAATTCGGAGAATAATATTCATTAAAATTTTAAGAAATAATGTAAAATTTAAAGTTTTCTTTTTAATTTAAAAAAACAATAAACTCTATTTTTTAAAATATTATTTTTAATTTTATTTGTGGATTAGGATGATATACTGCAACGGGTTCTTTCCCTCATTTCCCTGTAACTAAACTCTGAGGCCACTTTATTACGTTATTCAAAATTCCCTCGTGAAAGAACCGTGACTCATGCAAGTTGGAAGGAAGTGCACTGAAAAGATATAGAGATTAACTGTCTTTGAGTGATTATAAGTAGAGGATTAGATAGAAAACTAACGAGATTGGTAGGAACACTATATTGTTTTAAGCAATTATCAGGTAATATTCTAACAGAGTAAAGATGACTCGGATCCTGTAACCCTAGATCTGGAATTGGACTTCAATTTATTCAATCTTATTAATAAATAGTTTCAAGATAAATAGAATTCCTAATTATAATGGTTGGTTAAGAACGCTATTAAGAAAACGCTACTCATAAGTCATTTATTTTCAATTTAGCTCATTCTAAGCAAGAAAAAAATGGTTAAAGATTTTCTTGGCTGATTATTTACAGTTGGCCAATTTCTTTTATTAATATGAACTTAATTTAAGTACAAATAAATTATAAACTTCAATCTCTTATCAACTTTAGTATCAAAGAATATTTTATGTATATGATAATGTGCATGATGTTTACAGTATGTGAATATCTTACATGTGTCTTCACCCAAGCGCTGTAATAACAAAATGTAATTCATTAAAGTTACCTAACAGCTTTAACATAATAGGAATATTCATAATTTGAGTAAATTTTTCTTGTAAAAAATCTGTCGTATGGTCCAAAAAAAGGTGTACTTTATAAAGGGTTTTAAAAGTATTTCTTACTTATTTTTAAACGTAGAATACAGTGAAATTGAGAAGATAATCATGATAACATTATTTTTATTAATTTATTAACATAAAAATCATTATTCCAGTTTATTATATATTTAACTAAAACAAATTAATTAAATTAATTAAATAAAAGAAATTAATATTTTAAAATATAATTAAAAAGAAAAAAAATTGTCTACGTATAGTTTGATAACTTTGCTCACTCACACATACAAACATATAACACATCGATCAATAACTCCAAATACTAACCCAGAGATGGCGCTCGTAGTAAACCAGTAACCAGGTCTTTCTAGAGTACTAACCTTTGCTTGAAACGTGTCAAAATTTTAAGTCGATCGGACCAGGAAAAAGGTTTTTTGAACTGAAGTGAAAAAGGTTTTTTCCAAGTGGGTGCCGCGATTGCTTTCGATGGAACAAAAACAGCAACGAGTCGATGATTCAGAAAGCTGTTTATCGCTATTTACTCGCAACAAAAAAGATTTCTTGCAAAAAAAAAAAAAAAAAAAAAATTCGGGGGGGGGAAGATTTGGAAAAGCGTTGGAACGATTGTATCACCCTAAAAGGTGATTAACAAAAGGTGTTATGTTGATGAATAAAAAAAAAATTTGCAAAAAAAATGTTGTTTTCAATTTTAGACTCGGGAGTTATTGATCGATGTGTTATATACATATAACACGTCAGCTGAAAAGTCCCTGGTCTGACACATAGATGGCGCTACTAGAATTAAATCCATATGTTTTTTAGTTAGCTCTAACCCTCAAAAGATGCGAGTATAAATTTGACAGCTGTCGGATCATTAGTTTGTGAATTACAGCATTTTGAGTGAAGCAACTTTTGTTATTGTGTAAAAAATGGATAAAAAGGAATTTCAAGTGTTGAAAAAATATTGCTTTTTGAAGGGAAAAAAATACAGTTGAAGCAAAAACTTGGCTTCCGGACACTGCCCCAGGAAAATCAACCATCAAGGATTGGTATTCTAAGTTTAGACGAGGTGAAATGAGCACCGAAAACGGTGAACGCAGTGGACGCCCAAAAGAGGTTGTTACCGACGAAAACATTAAAAAAAATCCACAAAATGATTTTGAATGACCGTCAATTGAAATTGAAGGAAATAGCAGACACTCTAAAGATATCAACCGTAAGATCATATCATTCAGAATATTTGAGGCAGGAGAAGCTCTGTGACAAAAGTGGGTGCCGCGCGATCACATTTGACCAAAAACGCAGAGTTGATGATTCGGAGGAGTGTTTACGAGAGATGATAAGCGTAATAAACCCTTGAGTTTTGCGTCGATATGTGACAATGGATAAACACTGGCTCCATCATTTCACTCCAGTCCAATCGACAGTCAACCGAGTGAGAGCACAGTTATAAACCGCTCGAAACGTGGAAAATCGCAACAGCAGCTGGCAAGGTTATTAATGGCGTCTGTATTTTTAGGATTGAGGATAATTTTCTTTCGGCTACTTGAAAAGGAAGATACCATCAACACCAATTGGCATTAGTGTTATTGACCGTTTGAAGGACAAAATCGCCGAAAACAACTTGCATTTGAAGAAAAGACTGCTGCTTCACCAAGACAATGCACACTGTCCTGCAAGTCAGTTGAAAACGATGGCAAAACTACCATGAATTGGGCTTGCTTCCTCATCCACCGTATTCTCCAGATTCGGCCCCCTAGCGAGCCTTCTTCTGTTCTCAGATCTCAGCAATGCTCGCTGGGAAGAAATTTCGTCGAATGAAGAGGTGATCGCCAAGAGAGGCCTCTTTGGAAGCCAAGACAATCGATACTACGAAGAATGGTACATCCGAAGAGTTGCGTGTCGCTATAATCAGGTGTATCACCTTGAATGGAATTGATAATAAAAAAGTAATTTTGCCAAAAATGTAGTGTTTTTTTAATATGGTGGGCAATGGACTTACAGTTGACCTGTTATTATATATATATATATATATATATACATATATATATATATATATATAGATAGAAATCCTAAATTCAATACTAGTGTCTAATAGATAAAAAAAATTATATTGAAAGAATAATTAAAAAAATGAAAATAATATTTGTGCGAATCATACAGGAAAAAATTATTATGAATAATCAAATTATCTAAAGATTTAAAACTTAAGAATCCAAAAACAAAAAAATTCTAATAAAGCACCAGAAAATTTAAAAAAGGAAGGCCCGTGAAAGAAAAGTAAAACTAAGAATAATGGAAATTTTGTATTATGCACATTATTCCATTGCACATTTTTCCATTTTTAAGTATGTCCCATACTTAAAAATGGAATAATGTGCATTTCTACCAATACTACTAATCATATTGCTTCTCTTTAGGGAGTTACATTATAAAAAAAATGGGAACAGATCAAAAATCAGCTAGTTCAGGAATTCTACCATAGAAGAAAGAATGTAAACATAATGATCATGAATTACTTAAAAGCAAACAAACAAATTAGACATAAATAAACATCTAAAGTATTATGAAACTACTCAAAAATCTAAATAAGAAGATAAATATTATTTAAATCGGAAAATGCATCAATGAATTACGTATTCTAAAATAAAATATAATAAACATTTACCCTGACACATCATTAAAAAAAATGTTGAAACTTTTTAAACACTACAAAAACAAACGCAAATAGAAATTAAGTATCTAAACATAAAAACATCTTAACTAATTAAAATAATTAAAAAACAAACAATACTATTAACATTACTTTGATATAATTCGTAAGAAATGTCTTTGACTCAAACAGTGCAAACATATGGATTCAATATTTTGTAGGATTTTTTTTTGACACGTATTGAATGAATGAACATCTACCTTGGACGTGCTTAAGCTTTTCATAAATAATTACTTGTTCTCCAAGAGAATAATACTCTTTTCAATTTCCAATAAAAACATCAATAAACAGTTTAACTGTAACTAACTTATATATTTTTCTTCTATTACCCCTGCAATTTTTATCGTCGAGTGGAATTGAATTAAGTAAGAAAGTATTTTTAAACCCATAACACTACAAAGTATTTCAACACCACTGCCATCTTCCGTCTACAATTCACGAGGGTTAATTTTACTGCATTTTTCTTCCCTCATTCCAAATAGGTATAATATTCCTATGATTTTCATGATTTTATTTCTTGAAGTATCTTTCACATCTATTTTTTTTTATTTTCTTCCTGAGTACTTGCAGTTCGTTTATTTGCTATAAACAAATTAGTATTATGAACTATCGTATGTATCATATAACAGTTCACAAGCTTAAAAAATACAGACAGTTGATCTGTAATTTCGCTATTATTTTCAGGAAATGGATTATAATAAAGAGAGGAAAGTATTTCAATAATTCCTACAAAATAGCTTTATAATTTGCTTGTTCGATTTTGGTATTCGTGAAACGAATCCATAAGTAGATTCTTTGTAAAATAATGTCAACTTGATACACCAGTTGTGTCTACAAGATAAAAGTTTGCAGCTCTGTTCTAACATTCACTTAATAAAAACCTAAACTTTTCATTTATTGTATAGTAATTATTTAATTCAGGTTGTTTCCTTCCGTCAATCGCATTGGTGGTTCAGTGTATCGTGTGCTTGCTAATTCTCCATCGCAATCAAGTAGTAGTAATTAATCCATAACTAATTTAATCAACACAAATATTTAAGGAAAAACATACACATCTGGACACTCTCGTGTCTGGGAGATCTCTAACAAAATCAGAACAAGCAGTGCCCTCTATCAAAAAGTGGGTTCAACCATTCTCCCCCATCAAGCTTCAATAAAATTTACCTATAACATAATCAAATTAAACATGTATGACATATAAGATAATACTGGCTAAATTCTACAATATAAAATCTTAAATATCATGTTATCTATAATACTGAATTATAAAGTTAATACAAAATATAAATGGAATTAAAGTTCAAAGTTTTTAGTTAAATCCTGTAACTGCAGTGTTGTCTGGAATAGGTAATGGCACTAATTTGTTGATGGCTCATCGTAAGCAGATCGTAAGATCTGATGAGATCTTTAATTCAGCTACTCTCACAATTTCATCGACTCCAGGAAAAACCTTTAAAAGGTGGTCCATGGGCCACTCCAAAGGCTTGGTGTTGGAATCCTTTAGTAACACAAACTGATTCACCCTTAGGTTTGGACTCTGGATATTCCACTTGAAACGGGTATAAAGGTAGTGCAAGTATTCGGTGTACCACCGGTTCCAGAACTTATCTCGAAAACTCTGAACCATTTCCACCCGGAATGAAAGAAAAAATAGAATCCGAAGAAGTATATGGTTCATGAAAAGATAAAATAGCATTTCCAGTCAAAAAACGTTCCGGAGTTAAGGGATTAAAATCATTGGGATCTGAAAATAGAGGTAATAACGGACGGCAATTCAAAACTGCTTCGATTTGCTTAACAAGTGTACTTTACTCTTCATTCATCGACTTAATGTTTGCCTTCTACAATTCATTGCAATGAGGAGAGGAAGGTAGAATAAATTTCTATTAGATTCCTTTAATCTGCACTAAATCGTGGAACTGAGTTAGATTTACAAAGTTCATTCCAGTCATTGAGGATGTTTCTTGCACCCTTGAAATTTGTCGCATTGTCACTCCAGATGAAAGACGGTTTGGATCTTCATACAGTAAATTGTCGTATACATGACATAAAGGCTTCTGTTGTTAAACCAGAAACAACTTCACTATACACAGATTTTCTTGCAAAACCAGATGAATATAACAACGTATGATTTTACATTCACTCTTGACCTCTTTCAATTTAGTTTTGTGTTTATGGGACCCACATAGTCCAGCCCAACCCTTTCAAAGAGTCTTGAAGGCACAAATCAGTCTTGCGAAAAATCTCCCATCATTTGATTTATTGTTTGGTTTTTTAGTTCGAAAGCAAGTAATGCACTTATTCAATAGTTTTCTAACTCGGTTCTGATCGGAGGGGATCCATTGTTGTTTGTTTGGTTTCATTAACGTCACACTATAAGCAACACGAGGGCTATTGGTGACGAACCTCGAAATTTAGATGGAAAATAATACAACTGTCTTATTAAATGCAATATAGTCTGTGCTCCAGAATGCCATTTTTTGTGAAAATAATCAATAATTTGTTCAGTGAAATGATGAATCTTTGGCAAAACTATTTAATGTTTTTGAAGTTCAGGAAGGGCAGAATCTTTCAACCTCCCTCCTACTCTCAATATTTCATTTTTATCCAAAAATACGTTTAAAGATGAATTTTGTTATTTTTAGGAATAAGTTGCCCATTTTTAAACACTTTATTTCAGTTGTAAATTCATTTAATTGTACATGCTTTATTAAAACTCCAGTAGCCGGTTCAAATTCAGAGATACTTATAGAGTCTGTTTTCCTTAATTCTAGTTTCACATTATATTTAGAAGTAATTCTTAAACACAATGTACTTATTCTAGTTAATCTACTAAATGTGGAATATCTTGTAATCAAATCATTTCCAGATAGGCTCTTTTCAACTGTTGCATTTATAATAGTTGATTTCTTCTTCACCTCCAGTTTATTAATGTTTATTTCGGTTTCGACTGTTTATTCTAAGGATATGGGCCATTCTGTTTCATTCATTGTCAACCACTTTGGTCCATGCCACCACGTATCGCTGTTTTTAGTTCATTCAAGTATAAACTTTGACTTATATAATCAGCGGGATTATCCTTCCTTATATAGTGATGTCATTCTTTGGGTTTGTAAAATCTTTGCATTTCTTGTATTCTATTTTTCACAAACTCCTTGTATCTGTTCGAGAACCCTTGATCCAGAAACATGTTATTCACAAATCAATCCAATAAAATTGAATAATAAGGAGTTCAAGACCAGTTTCCAGTTTTGGGCTTATTCTTGTAGAAAAAGTGCGCCCATGAGTTCCAATCTGGGGATCGAAAGAGTTTTCAATGGAGCTACTCTGCTCTTCGATACGGAAAAATAGAAATAATATTTTCGTCATAAAATTCTATGCTTAAATACGCAACAGTGATATATGCTTTTTTAGCGGTTTCTGAAAAGAAATGCAGCTGAATGGCAATTAAATTTTGGGGCGAAGAAGTTTGAAAATAATATCAAAGAATACTTATTTCCTTTAAATAGTGTATCTCAAAGGACGATTTTTCCCAAGAAATCTGTAATTATTTGGGCAGTCGGTCATCCCAATCCAAATCTAATACCAAATATCCTGAATCAAACATTTAACTCGAATAGTATATATGCTTATGAAACGCATTTGGTCAAATGGTTGACCTGCTGCTTGCAACAAGTATCTTTTAGTAGAACTTTTTTTAGAAAGAAATGTTTCCAAATTTTACAGAATTAAAATAAAATGTATCAGTCTTTTCGTTCCAAACAACTCCTAAGATTATAGAAGCTATCTACTTCGTGTTCAGTGACTCTTCAAATTCCTCTACTTTAAAATTTAATTTCTTTAATTCCTGTCTTAGTTCGGGAAGGTTGGTTCTTCATTTTCTAAGATCCATGCTGGCAACCTTCAAAATCATAACACTTTCTTCACATGTTGTCAAAGCTTGTTGGACGTTGACCTGTCCGCATAGTAAATCATCCACGTATAATGACTCGCTTAGGAGCTTAAAGGTTAAAGGAAATGTATCCAGGTATTTTTTCAGATAATACTTAATCGTACCACAAGAAGAAAAAGGCTCGAATATGCTCCAAATAAAACTCTACATATACGAAATATATCAAAATTTTTTTTGATTACTAAATCAGTTCCTGGATCTTCACCGCAGAAAAATCATGTAAAGTCTATTTCACTTTCATCTATTTCAATCATCTAAAAGGCCATTTTTATATCAACCATTAATGCAATTGGGTTTGTTTGAAATTTGGTCAAAAGACGGAATATATTTGGTAAAAAATTAAGTCATGTGTGAACAATGTTTAATGATAACTATCCCTTCTCATGTGATAACGCATCATATTCGATTCTTAACCTACTTGTAGCCTTATCATCCCTATTTGGTAGATAAGATGTATTTTGCTTCAGATTTCCTTCATCAACTGGAATTTCTTCTTCAGCATTCTATGATATTTTCGGAAAGATAATTCTTTAGAACTAATCTGTATTAATCAAATAAGGAAGGATTACTTTTAAATTGTGATCTCAATTTCAAAAATATGTTCTTTGTAACTCGCTCATTATTTTCTAATAATGCTTACATATTTGGTTTCCAGGGGAATATAACTTTGTACAGTCTATTTTGGTACGAAATCCCAGCCTCAAATTCAGACATTATGTCATGAGACATCAATAATTTCTTCGTGAGAAACCTGCGTCTCGATTCCCAAATTCTCTAAATTCCAATACTCTCTAAGCTGCTTTGACATGTTGGATTCGTTTGTAATAACATTCATGGTCAAAAGTTCTTCGCTATTCTTGTTCCTTCCTTGTGAGGACCACCTAAACATTTCGACCGCAACTAAATGTTTATTCAGTCGTGTAACTCGACCAGTAACCACATCATAATAATAATCCGCACCAATAAGAATTAATATTTCTTTATTGTTAAATTCGTAACAATCGGCTAGTTGAACATTTTTTAAAAATCTGAAATTTTTGTCAATACTTTATCAGGGGATAGCAAATGTGTGGTCGAAAATATGTTTTGTCTCAACCGCTTCTATCACGATACATATGTGCAAATGGAATAGCGTTTTTTTCTAACAAAGAAGATTAACTTCTGAAGTAATCTTCTGAGGTTAATCATCTTCTTCAGAAGATTAACTTTTTCTGAAGCTTCCATATCTTCCGAAATCGTATCAATAGTTAATAGGTTTTTAATTTCGCTGTTTAAAGAGTTCAAATTACTTTTCTTTTCACTTATTTGTTCTAAGAATACTTCAATCTTTTCAACGGTTTCGCTGTTGATTGTTGATCCAGTTTTGTTAATATAAAACGTGCCATTGTACGTTTTTTTTTTCCTAAATTTTGAAAGATCTTCAGACATTTTTGTTTTTCTATCCAGGTATGATTCAGTTTCAATAGAAAGTTCACTTTCCTGATTTACTTGCAATGGTCGTCGATTTCAATACCCGTTGCGTTACTTAGGCCGATGCAACAAGTTCCTTTCCATCAATCATGTTGGTGATTTAGTGTTTCGGGAATTTGTTAATATTCCATCACAATCAAATAGTAGTAATTAATCTACAATTAATTGAATCAACACAAATATTTACAGAAAAACGTACACATTTGGATACTCTCATCTCTTGAAGTTTTCTATCAAAATCAAAACAAGCAGCGCCCTCTATCAAAGAGTGGATTCGACTACATGTAAAAGAGTTTTTATTTTGAAAATACAATAAAAATAATCATTTTGATTACATATTGAATGGTAATAACAATATCTTATTGAAGAACAAAAGAGGGTGATTGTTGTATCATTTTAGTTTTAAATGCTTAAAATTGTTAAATAAAGCATAATAAACTAAATGAACTTCAATAAAATGAAATGAAACATACTAGAAAAATAACTTATGTCATAACACGAGTGGCGTATTCCGTACGCCATATGAAATGTTCCATAAAAGAATAATATAAAAGTACAAATCAAAATGCGACCTTCATCTTTAAACAAAAGTACCTCACTTAATGGACTTTGGAAAGATGATAAATAAGAACCACAGGTGTTAGTCAAGTGATTATTCTGATATTCACAGCTTTCTTTTACTCAGTGCGCTGCCCGTGTTCTTGAAGGTTAATATTGAATTTTCATTATTGATAATTTTACATATTTTCCACCTCTTGTTATTACACATATTATATTATAATATAATATATTGATTTTGAATTTATAACACACAGTATTCCAAAATTTGTTAAACATATTCATTAGTTTTTCAGATTTAATATGATCCCAATATCATAATAATCTTTCTTACTTTTATATTTAGCTTTTCAAATAATTTTCAGCTCAGGTGTTGTCCTCCTCATTTGACCGAGGTTCAAAATTACGAGGTCTGTCACCACTAGTCCTCATGATGCTTCTAGGGCAACGTTACGAATACCAAACTAAGCCAATCCAAATAAATATTGTTTCGTAATATCCATACTCTAGTTTATCATTCATTTCATTCATCATTAATACAACTTTTG
>BMAW01051102.1:270940-314071 GCA_019974015.1 Nephila pilipes | reverse complement strand
CAATCCAAATAAATATTGTTTCGTAATATCCATACTCTAGTTTATCATTCATTTCATTCATCATTAATACAACTTTTGTGTGCTTATGACTTATGTCAAGGCTAAAAGAATTTTCATATCTATAATAATCAACCAAATCTTTCTCATTACAGTTCATAAGCTTTTTCGTTAAATTAACATTGTCAAAAGTCACATTCTTATCCATATCACTTTAAACCAAATATTTACTTGTTTCTTATATGCCACAATTTCTAGTATAGTTTAAATCTATAGTTTCTTTTACGCCACCATCAATCATGAACTCATAATTTGAACAATAAAAAATTGTAAAAAATATATACGTAAACTTGTATAACACATCTAAATACAACCAAGATAGTCAATATTGAAATGGTAAAATGCAAAACTGATAGCTGTGCTTTCAAACTCTCCAATTTTCAAATATCAGAAATATTTTATTATTAAAAAAAAAAGAAAATAAATTTAGAATAACAATATAAAAACCTTTCAAAAACAAACTGTAATATCAAATTATAAGCAAAAACTAGCTATCAATCAACACAATAATTGAATTAAATAAAACCAAACACAAACAAAAGTAAATAGGTTAAATAATTAACGATCTTAACTATAATAATACAAAACCGAGCTTAAACTAATTGACAAATATTAGTTTGATTGCCAGTCATTAAAATTAAGAACCTAGAACCCATTCATAATGTAAAGTAAGAGTAAACTAATTATTTAGATAAATAAAAAGCTAATTAATCCAAATTTATAAAAATCATAGAAAAAGTTTAATGATACAGTATATAATGTTTCATTAAGGGCAAAACCATAAAATGTTAAAAAAAAATTTAAAATATATAATTAATGTTAAAAGATCAGTTAAATATAGAAACACAAAAAATTAAGAAACAAGAAAAAAATTAATATTAAAAGCAAAAACACATAAAAACGTAATAATAATAATATGGAAAGAATATTAAAGAAAAAAGAATTAAAAACACAGAAATAAGAATATATAATAGAAAATATCATTTTTTTTTTTCATTTAAACATGAAATATAAAAAATAACATCGTCTGGTACATAAAGAAAAACAAAACCCAAATTTTACCAAACATAACTTTATTTACTCTAAATACTTCGTATACGTCAAATATTTAAGTAACTAAATGCTCAAATTTTCAAAATCTACGTGTTCTACTATACATTCTTTACAAAACTAACTTTAATTATTTTAATTAATATTAATTTAGATTCTTTCGGATGTTCGTAGCACTTCTATAAATATGCTAACCTGTCATTGCTCTCTTCAGAATGTTATTTCAATATCAAAAATTAAATGAACACGAATTTTAATTAAAATTTTAATCCATTAAAACACGCAGGGAATTACACCGTGAATAACATGAATTTGACTATAATTATACATTTTACATTTACAACATATTTCGTATACATTAAAACGTATTCTTAAATGTATTACATTTATCACCTTTATATTTTAGAGAAACTTTTGTCAAATATCATGTATAAAATGTATAATATGTTAACCTTATATAAGATTTAAGGAATTCAAGAACTTTAAATATACATGAAACACATATCTGTGAAAGTCTGCATCTTAAAATACAATGTAGCAATCATCCTTTCAATTTACTTTCAACATAACGAATATATTTTAAGTTTATACAACATTTTGCTTTGTCAGAAACTTTGGAGAAATACGACATTATTAAACTTTGAAAAAAAAAAATTAAGTAATAACTGTAACCTTATTTATGTACTTAGAAATGCTTAAAATAATTGTACAGCTTACGGATTACTGTAATTATATAAATTAGCGTTAATTTTACTTTATAATAAATTTAAGAAATATAAAGAAACTTATTGTTTGAAATATTTCATATGCATTTCAACCTAGATTAAATAATATAAAAACTTATGTAAAATAAGATTCCTTTCCAATTCCAACAGATACACAGCACGACTATCTTCGGATCATGATTAGCTTTTTTTTTTTTTTTTTGGGGCAACTTCCGTCACTATTATCCATCTTACATTTTTCCATTAAACTGTGGAGAACCATATACATATGCATGTATATTAACTACCTATATCAAAACGGTTTAAGTAGTGAAGCTATACAAAATGTTCATGGTGTGTGAATTTTCATAGTTTTACCATTTCTACCAGTATACGTGCCATACAACTTGAAGTATTCTCAATTAGTGTAATCATCTGCAGTATTGGACAACCGGAAGTTCGTGATATTCAAGTTGGAAATCACCAGCTTAATAATTTCGAATCATTACCTCAGAATTCTTTCAAATACAACACAATAACCATAAATAGCGCATATCTAGTTTGACGTTTGTGCGGCATTTTGATCTTTCTGGTAAATGGAAAATACCTGCAATACACTATGTTTGCTTTCATATCAAGGCATATGAAACTGAAAAAAATTAACGTATCGGAACCAAAAAATTTTCCGAATTGCTTTTACATGCCAAATATGACATTTTTTTAATATATGACATATTTGGCATGTAAAATCAATTCGGAATTTTTTTTTTAATATGGCCTTCTCTCAGAATATATAACAAGCATGTCATTTGTTTTCAGTCATTCTGATATATTCCAACCTGTCATTATGCCACCTATTGAATATTGGCACGAACATTCCAAACGAAGCAAAAATTTTATGTTTTTATTTTAGTAACACATAATAAATGCATAATTTATATTTAAATTATTATATGACATTCAAAAGTTTCTGTAACGTATTTTCTTAACAATCGGAGAAGAAATTGCTATTCAGAATGTGAGGAATATTTAATTTATTGTATTATAATAATTATTAATACATAAATTTTATATATTAGTTGCATTTTTACTGTTCTGTAATGTATTAGGAAAACAAAATTATGTTTCTTTTTTTATTTAGTTCCAAGCACTAGAAATCTATTAATAGTGTTTGTGACTATTCTTCAAAAATTTCCTATTTTACGCAATATATCTAAAGAAAAATATTGTATGTAAAGTCAAATAAAATGAACTATACAGGTAAAGAATGTTAGTAATAAATAAGTTTTAAACGAATTTTCTTTAGAATATTAAAATATCTACAGATTCATTTTTAAAACACTTCATTCTTATTTTATCTAGTTTATTTTATTTATTTTTTGCAAAAAAAAATTAATTGATATTTTATTTGAAATATTTTGAGATTTTTTTTTTATTAAATTATGTACTTCCAAAGTTCTTGTAATTATAGGCACAACAGAAGATGGAATATTTATTAGTATTTAACTAAGTAATTTATGTACATTCAGTTTGATAAATACAACAAGTATAACATTCAGCCTGAGATAAATAGGGAAACTACATAACAAAAACTGAAAGTTGAAATTCAAGTTAATTCGTAAGCTAAAAAAATTACCCACAGTATCCCAAATCAATGTACCTCTATCAAAATGCATTTCAATACGATAAAAAAATGTAGTTGGAAATTTTCCCACCGGAAGAGAAGCAATACCATTCATGTAATCTAACTCTCCCCATCTTGTATAAGACCGGTATATACAAAGAAGGAAAGCGTGGAAGTTGCGAATATTTCTATTTCTAGCATATCTGCATAAACAACATCAAGTAATAAACATGAAATCACTGAAAGTATGTCAATAAAACAAAATGAAATTATTACAAATGAATCATCTATAATAATGAGTAACCTAAATATATTTTAAATCATAATTTAAAACAGATCTTTTCCTCAGTATGCGGTATAATTTAAAATTTTCTCATTCTGGCACAAAAAATTAATTAAATGTAATACATGTTTCAAATAATTAGCTTCCATTTCTTTCTTGACTTTGGGGAACATTTCGAAACTAATCTAGCCCTATTGAGGTTTGAATTTATATACTTCAAACCAATTACCATCAGACAGTATTCTTATTAAAATTATTTTATAGACCGTTTAATAAGTAAATAAATTGGTTTTAATGAGTGTAAAGGAAGTGTGAATGACATGTATGTTTTTTTGCTTCAATGGGTTTCATAATACACAGTATTTGGAATCGTTAAAGTCCTGATTGAATACAAGAACTGAATTTTATAAGAATAAATTTCTATTAATAAAGTATTCATGAAAAAACTAAAAAACAATGCATATATTTATTAAAATGTTCTTTGTATTACGTTTGTATTTAAATATATATTTTAAATATATATAAAAGTCTTACCAACAAATTTATTTTTATAATTCCGATAAATACTCAGATTCAAAAAGTTACTTACATATTTATTGTATATATTATAAATTCATTTTCATGATAACATATATTAAAATTATACAAATCCAACAATCATAATTAATTTCGAATAAGAATTGAAACAAATAATTAAAGACTATAGTTTATTTTATTTGTAGAACATAAGATATCTACTTAAGCTTGATTTATGATAAAATAAAAAGTCCTTCAGATTGAGCAACAAACAATCATGTATAACTAATACTATTTCTTAGTCAAAAACAGTAAAATATGTGATTTTGTTTATTCACATTTAGGTTTCTCTGTATATGTTTTAAATCCTATTGGCCCGTTTTCTTTAGCAAAATCTGCACAAAATGCTAACTGCTAAGTTATGTCTTATTGTTTTGTTTATCATAAAGCTTTCTATATAACTATTTGAATATGCCATATATTTAACTCTCTATTTCATTAATAAATAGAATGTATTTATTGAAAGTATATTGATCATTCTATAAATGGACAAATTAGAAATGATTCACGTACTACTTCAAATCATTTATGAGTATAACTGACATCTAAGAGATTAATTTAGGGAAAATTATTAAGCTATAACTTAAAAGTACATTTCATATAAAATTGTCAATGTGCTGCTTACCATGCAAAATTAATTACTACGTCAAGTCTTTCCGACATTTTAAATGTTCTGAGTTCAAAATTAAATTACTAGCGGATAAGTAAATATTATTGGATCAGGAATTCTGATATTACTTGGTCTGTAACTTAAGTTAGATTTATCTTTTATGAAATTAGGTCACAAATATAATTTCATTAATTGTGCTTTACTAAAGTGATCAGTATAATTCAAATAATATCTCAACACATACTGAGCCAAGTATATTAATTTTTTGATGCATCATTTGTATTAATTAATTTTATTAAGTTTTGAGTTATGAGAATTTAAAAGTTCATGTCTTCTGAATTATGAAATATATCACATTTAAAAACTAGGAGACATTTTATTACAAATATTAACTGAAAAATGTAATTTTCAGAGAATGATTCTAATGAATAATCTGAATTAACCAAACCTCGTTAGTTATAGTTTGAAAAGAAAATTGATAAAAAAACTTAATATTTAATTTTATTGGTCACTTGATACTTTATGCTATTTCATACCTGTGAACAAATCAGATCCCTCATCTTAACCCACCCACCCAAAAAAAAATTGAGAGCTGTTAATAGCATAAAAAGAACTGAATGAAAATATCTATTCGTAGATTTTATATTAATTTCTAATTTCACATTCTCAGTGAGAGAGATTTGGGGGGGAGGGTTGGCTTTTTTCTCTCCACTAGGAAAGATTACCTTTCTGTTGGGCATAGCTCTGACGTATATTGTGTCACACACATATAAAACCTCATGGTTTATCACTGTATCCAAAAATTTATTCATCATGGCGTAATTTTAAAAGTTCACCTTTGCAAAAAGCGTTACTTCAGCTATTAGCATACGAAAATAAAACAAATGCTGGACAATTATCCTCAAATACGAGATGCCATATATTTTAAGAACGTTTTACTGAATTTTCGTTGCTTTCCTATTAGTGCATTTACAGATTGATTTCTACAGATAGATTTTAAATTACTTTAAATACTTACATTTTAAGGTAATTAATATTAATCATAAATTACATTGTTTTGAAATAGCGAATTAGAGGATTTAAGTAACATTCGTATGGATAATTCTTAAGTCATGGAATTTGAGTTTAGTGAATTCTGGAGTATTTTAGTTATAAATTTAATAATATTCCATATAACTGGTTATATTCCATATAACTGGTTATATTCCATGAAGTGAATTTAAATTCTGTGATGAAAATCGGTAATTTAATTCAATTGTTAATACATCGCCATAATTTCTCTCGAAAGTGAACTAAATAGAATATTATGAAACCTAACTTTAATTCATTATTTTGAATAAGTATGCTCGAGAGAGTATTTCTCGTATAATCATTTCTTAAAATTAATACAAAATTATTGAATAGGAGTAGATTTTATACAATATTTCGCACAGTTGAGTTTAAATTGTGTAAATTTCTCTTATAATAAGGAATATGTATTATAAATCAATAATTTAATTTGTTTTAAAAATTTAATAATCTTATTTCTATTTTATTTATTAAAATATTTTAAGCACTTTATTTATGAAATACAAGTACTAACAAAAATGTTAGTATGATAAGAATAGTTCATCATTTTAAGGATAAGAAAACTATATAAAAAATTAGAGTAGATATTAATAAGTATTTTCTATATTAATTAAGAGTATAAATTAATTCTTACTTTTTTTTAAAAAAAAAATAGATAAATTTAAGAGATATTTTTTTAAGAAATAATATTTTTTAACAATGTTGCTTTCGTTGTTTTTAATTTTTACCAACTTAATAATAAAAAGTTCAAAATGATTAAATATCGTAATTTTCATTTATAATAAGATTTCAAAAATATTTACAATGAAAATTTTGTTTATGAATTGTGTTCTAAAAAGTAGGATGAACATATACATCAATTCCTCATTCAAAATTTGATGTTATTACATTTTAGGCATATTCAACAACTGAACTATTTATACTATTTCAAAAGTATTAAGTAGCAAAGAAAGTAACAAATTAATTAGTTTGGATCCGATAGGTACATAATTATATTTCAGAAATCAGTAAATGAATAAAAAGACATCTGGACATCTCAATGAGCATCTAGATTGAGAGTAAAATCGAAGTAATTTCCATTCTAAGTCACAAGTTCCATTCTAAATTTAAGGCTGTTGTAGTGCAGCAGAGTATATGGACGTATAACAAATGGTGATTTGTTTTGAATATCTTATTTCCAGAGGTGGGGATCCAAATAACAACCTGTTCTCATGAATCAGTTCATCTAAGAAAACGAGAACAACGTGCTCAATGGTCCATCAGAAACCTATTTTTGCTTTTCAGAACTATTACGAGTTGTTTTCCCTCGTGTAGACAAGTCAACAAGGGGAACAGTTTTTCTGTTCCCCTTGTTGACTTGTCTACGAAGTGATATTGAATAAACGAAATTAAACTTCAGACAAAGGATATGAGTAGCAATAACCGTCAATATTAATAAAACAAAAAAAAATTGCAAAAGAATTAGATTATTTTCCCTTCTATTACTCGTAAACAGTGACCTTGTAAAATAATAAATTTAAAGACTAAGGAATTAACATCAATTTTAGAATTTTTAAACACAATAAATTCTTATAAATTTAATGTTTCTTCAAAGGGTTTCTTCTACATTTGATCATGGCTCTAAATGACAAGATCCGAGTTACTTCTAGGGTGACTTTAATTGGAACAAACCAAATTCATTTCAACTTGATTCCTTCGATTCACTATGACTGCACCGATTACTCGCATTCAAGCTATGAGATAGCAAGAAAATTTGTCATAAATGGAGAGAGATTTGGTTAAATTGTTAATTAACTTCGTACTAAGAAGCAATAAGAGAGCTAGTAGCAATGGACCTCACAATTTTCAGCCAATGTCAAGTGAAGAAGATGACACCTGAACAGGTACATCCTTCTTCAAATATCTTCACCATACCAACGGGAGAAAAATAGGTACCTTGACTAGATTTAACAACTATCAAGCCTACTACATGACAGGTCCTTAGTGGCATCAGGACTCCAATCAACGACTTAATGAAAGCAACCCCGGCTGAGAGTCCATGACCATGACCACAATGCTACCATGGCAATTTGAGAGAGAAGACTTTCATTTAGATGTAAAGAAATATTGATTTTTATCGAACTTCTGCAATTGTTTTGGCAGAAAGGGTTGAATTATAGCAGAATATAGTATCAAGAAGGCCACAGTAACGTGAAGGATGATTGAACTTGAAGACTGACGTAGTTTGATGACACTTCATTTGTCATTAAATACAATATGAAGCGTAAACGTGACTTAAGTTCCTCAGATAAGGGATTCAGAGAAAGTGGTTTGGTACTTAAAAGAAGTCCGGATAGCCAAATCATAGAATCGTCATACATTTGGAATGGATACCTTCAATTATATTGTAAGAAATGGTATAGTCCATGCAGGTCGCAGTAGTAACTTTCAAGTCATGACACAAGATTCGTTATTAACAACATGCTGATGTACAAATGGAACATCATGATCCTCAGATAAGAGATTCTGAGAAAGTGAATTGAGACAGATATCACACAGCACTCATACCTCTGACTTCCTCTCTCCTGCAACCATTATTTCTTACCAACAGTCATTAGATCATACATGTTCTAACGATTGCTGGGAGCATCCAAATGGTATCTCACTAACTGGTTTATAAAACTTTTCACTGGTGAGTTACGCTTGCGAAGGACACCAACAAGCAATAAAAAAGTTCTTAGGATAGTTTATTGAAACAATTGGGTGTAAACTGGTGATTAGATACAAACTGTTTGTTAGAAATTAGGGTCTCAGAGATTTGTTGTCTTACATGACACCCTTATAATAAGGTGAGTGATATTTTTCCATTCTGCTGAAGGATCAAAACTAACTCATGATTCAATAACATATTTGTTTTTGTTCCACTAAACATATGGTAACACACAATGAAGAACACCAATTTGTTTTATCAAGGTCATCTGTCATCACAAACCTGTACTTTTTGAACAACATTATCAAATAAAGCATAATTCTATTTCAGATGAAACATGATGCATTATGCCACAAGGCAGAAAAGCAAATGAAAGAAAGGAAAGAGAATTCGCACATATGCCTAAATGTGACACACTCTTCAATAGTTTTTGATACTTATTTATTGGCTTGCAAGCAAGAACAAAATGGTTGCAAAGAGCCATCTGAGATGAAAAAAACTTTATGCAAAACCCGCATATATCTTTTTAGTGATAAACTAGAGAATATCTAAAACTTTTATTGATGTGAGAAATACTACAATTCTTAAAAAAACTTAGAGGGTTTTTTTTTTTTTTTAATAAATAGTAAATATGAAATGTCTCGAAACGTAATACTTTTTCCAAATAATGTAATTCATTTTAAAAAAATTAGCTCATGGCACGAGATTTATGAAACTTTTTGAAAAACTACAAATACATTTAAATAGCGATAAATCACATTTTATATTTTCTGATAGAGGCAATAAAAATTTAATTACTCCTTTCACCTACCTGATTTAAAAAATAATTTTTATATTTTTTATTCTAAAAAGCAGTGTGGGTTATCATACTTTAATACATATATTTAATCATTTTATTCAGCTGCCAATTCTCATTTAATTTTCCTCTTACAACTAATTATAATTTACTTAGAGATCTATCCTTAACGATAATTAATTGAATATTTTTCTTCTTAATAGAGGAGAAGATCTCAAGAATTAATTCAAATACTTCAGACTACTGTTTTTATCAATTGAGTTTTAAGTTACTTTTTTGTCTGTAAAAGGTTCTCATATAATTTTTCACAGTGTTTTACATACTTTTAAAACTATCAGTGAAACGTTCAAACACTTTAAATGCTGGGATTAATAAAGACTTCAAATATTATAAGTGTAGCAAACAAAAGGTTTTTACTAAAAACTAAAAAATTTTTTTCTTCCTATTACGATAATTTCTAAGCATATCTTATTCATTTTTAATTAAAATGTATAATGCATCTTGATCAAAACTTTTTTCAAAATTAAATTGATGATTAAAAACTTGTGTAAGTTACTATGAATAAAAAAATGTTTATATGTATAGTGTATTACTTTAATATTTTGAAAATATTTTGAAAAGTAGCAACAAGTTCAATTACGTGAAATGTTTGCTACATATCTTTTCATAAACAGCAGTTTAACTCCTTTTTTTTCATTTTTTCAGTATTCTTCCTCTTTGGTTAAAAAATTACTTAAGTATCATAATACAAAAAATTATGTGTAAGTGACTGTTTGATAAGAAATAATAAATTATATGTAATATTAGAGTCTTCTTCAAATTACTCGAAACTCGTTCAAAATGTACTGTTTAGAAAACTGGTTAAACAAGTCCTCATTAGTACAAGAATCATTTCTGAGGATTGATAATTTTTCTGGATTCAAATTCAAGAAATGTATTTATCCTAAAGATCCTTATACAGAACGAGAAACTTAAAATTTGCCTGACTAAAGAAAAGATAATTTCAAGTTATTATTCGCAAATCACATGAAAACTTATTGAAGAACTCGAAGAGGCATGATATTGGTAATAGCAAATTTATCGACTTTTCCATTCTCGTAATTTGGTAAAAATTTCAAACAAAACTTCTATACTGGTACATTTTTGGAAACTCTTACTTCCTTGAATAAAAATAAAAATTCATAATTTTAAGAACATTTTTTTCTATTTTTTTGTACTGTGAAAATAGTACACGAAAATAAATTGTATTTTAAACATAAATAACAAAAATAAAATTCAAAAATTATAGAATTACTATAATTTCTTATATTGAAAAAATCATAAAACATATTTATGAAAAAGTTATATATTTGTCAACATGTGTTAAAAATAAGAAGATAAGAAACTTAAGTGGTTAACACTTTAGTTTCCATATTGTGGTGTAATATTTGTACAAATTATTCCCATCTTAGATTTAAAAAAAAATCTCTCATATTCCATACTAGTTGATTTAAAAACTATCAAAAACTCCTTCCTTTTACTTTCTTGATGAAAATTCTTCAATTCTCTTATAAGATTTTATTATTTCTTTTTAAAATGATTTTTTGTTGGAGGCGGATTAAATGCTGCAATTTTGAGTTTTTATCTCGATCAATAGTTGAAATATTTCTTTCATGGAACACGTAATTGCAAATTTCAAAGGAATTGTATATTCTGAATTTGTGTTACCACCAAAGTTTATTATTTCTGTTTCAAGGCAGACAATAAATACTAAATTATCTATTAAGATTACATACATGATTTAACAAATACCCAATAAAAACAATTTAATGGCTCGAATTCGCAGTTTACGGGAAACCAATAAACCAGATCCCGGGATTGTAGAATATTCATCAAGCTTTACAATATTCACGAATGTATTACCAAGCTTTTATGAATTACTCCATATTTCAATAAAAATTTGTAAAATGTTAGAAAACAATAATGGGAATCAGTGATTGATTTCGTATTTCTCAGAAATTATATATACCAAATGAGAATTTTCCGGTTGTTAGAAGAACTATTTATAACATATTGATTTTACTAATTTAATATTAGTTTCTGTTTAATATTTATAAAAAATAAATTTCGGAATTTTATATTTTTATAGAGAACTTCATATTGTAAACAAAATAAGAATTAATTACCTTAGTAGCAAAAAAGGTAATTTATTCTTCATAACAAATGCTTACGGCTTGGCAAAGAAAAGTGTAAATAATCATGTTTTCGTATTTTGAAAAATAAATGTTATTTCCTTAGACAATTATGTGATTAATTTTTTCCCCTTTACTTTCATAAAATTTCCAATAACTTGGTCTTAGTCTTTGATTGATTAAATATCGTATTTAGAAACTCCAAACATCATTTTGAAATACTATGAAAAATATAAATTGGAAAAAACTAAGCATTTAATTACTTTTAAGTTCCAGAAAAATTTAATCATAATATTCAAACTATTAAAGAAATTGTTATACGTTTTTAGTGAAGGCCTTTCTGTTTTTAAAACAATCAAATTATCGACATTTATGAGATTGATAACATTAGAGATTGAGAAATATTAATATTATTCAAACAAATATTAAAGTAATCAGTTATATAATAACTTAAAATAGTTTTAAACTATGCTCAAACATTTGATTTTTGTTTTGGCTTATTTTGGTAATATTACGTTATTCTCACTCATGCATTAGAAATACTTACTTTTAATATTAATTTAAAACATTGGATGAAACAATAAAAGGTATTAGTGATTCAAAATGCAATTTAAGACAATTATTAAAGGTACTTATGTATTAGTGAAATTACTAATTACTAAAAGCTTTTATAAAATTTGTCTATTTTGATCAGTAAAGTTTTGTATCAATACTTCTATAAATATCACAAAAGATAGTAACAAAAGTTTATATGAAATATAATATATAATCCAAATACATTAATTCAAAAATCGCAAAATCTAAGCTTTAACAAAAATTCAACGCTTTGTAGAAATATTAACGATAAATACCTTTATATACCTTGAGAAACGAGAACACTTTTCTCGCTTTGTATATTCCACCCACATTCTTAAGTTCTCAAACTACACTCTGGGTTGGTGTGCCAACAGAGTTCCAGGAAATTGGAATTCCGAATGCTGGGAGGAAGTCCCCGAGGACACCAGGGACAAACATCAGAATATTGAATTTTCCATCGTCTATCTTCAGATCGCATGTACTTTACGAGGTCGAGATTTGGATTTTAGTTTCCATCTTTTGAGTCTTTGTGACAAGATGCAGATTTAAAACTCAAATTCAATTTTTTTTTTTTTTTGTTTTTTAGTCGTACAAATGGTAACTTTGTACTTCTTTCGGGATATTAGATTATTCGAATTGGATATAAATGGATTTTGTTTCAAACCACGTTTAGTCCTATTTGGATTTGATGGCAAATTTCCAAGATTAGAATTTTTGAGTTTTTTGAGGTCAGTTCTTCATTTAAAAATATGTTTTATTTCAAAGTATAGCATTTTGTATTCGGGTATTATGTTTCATTTGTATATTTTTGTATTTTTTTTTTAATACTTGATAGGAATGAAGTTTTTAAAATCTGAATTTGAGAAGAATTAATATAATATTAAGAGTAAGAAATAGAGATACATTTAATATTTTTTCCAATAAAAGTTATTTCGAAATTTTTCATCGAAATAAATTTCTAAAATATTTAATTATACTCTTAATAAGTGATAGTGAAGTTTATTGACGCAAGAGCCAGATGTGATTATACTGCGCCCAACAAGGTAAATCTATAATATTGACGTTAAAGCACTGAAGAAAAAGATTTTTTGACAAGGATGGTCAAAAATAGAGAGTGAATGAAAGTGAAATTTTTGGGCGCATGAGCCAGATATGGCCATACTGCGCATACTGCGCCAAACAAGATGTAACTGTGGTCTGGACATGTGAAAAAAAATTGAAAAAATAACAAAAATTGGTTGACAAGAAGGAGGGTGGAAAATATATTCCGGGGTCGCTACGTTATTCCGGGGGTGCATCACCCGTGTTTACCAAAGACAGTAAACTCCATGGAAAAGAAAAAGATTACTAGGATGCCTCGGGGTCATGATTCTCATACTTACCTAAAGAAGGCAAGTCCATGAGGTCCCCTGATATAATCCCCAAGGACAGGGTGTCCGGCTGTACCCACAGAAGTCGAGTACCCCTTTTAATTGCCTCTTTCGACATGCATGAGCTACAATGGTACTATTCTGTCACACCCAGTCACCACACAAGTCTATACTTTTAATAAATTAGATAAGACAAGCAAACTTACATAAATTATAATATCAATTACAAAATATCTATTTATTTACTAAAATTATTTATGAAAATTAGCTTCTGTACATAACTACTGTCATATTTACTACTTAATTTTTAATTAATAATAAATTATCAATAACATTTATACTTATTATTTCCCTTGTTTAATAAATTATAATTATTAATAATTTTATAAAATAGTTTTTAGCACGTTAAATTATTCTCTTATTTGCTAAGTACTTATTCCTTTATTAATTCAATTACTTTTAAAATTTTATATTTACTCTAAATTGACTATCTCTTTATTTACTAAATTTTGAAAATTAAATTTAAATTCATTTGCTTCTAAAATAACTTGCTAATTAACTTTTTATAATTTAGTTATTTTAAAATTATTTATTAAAACAAATAAACAACTGTATTTAGTTTTTTAAAATTATTCAATTTACTTAACTGTTTACGAATTTTTAACTGAAGGAAAATCTTTAAAGAGCAAATGGAATTGATGATTTTTGATGCTCCTAATTTTAAAAAAAAACATTGAATTATAATTTAAATGTTTCTGAAAAATATTGATTGTACATGACTATACTGATTATCTAAGTATGGTCTTTAGAAATTTAATTTTAAGCAATAATGCTAAGACTGTAGTTTTTCTTAACATATATAATTCAGATTAAATCATAAGCTATTCAAATTGTAATCCAATTAACGCAATTGTGCAAGGTGAGCTCATTAGAAAGCTTTGAATGTATCCTTATATGTTCTGAAACGCACAATTAATCAGTCAAATTAGATGGGTAGTCAGTAACAACTTGACCTGCCAAGTTTAAACTCACTCTGTACAATGTAAAATTTAAATGATGTAATTTCGACAACATAATTTAGCAGAAAATGTTAAATATATTATAGAGTTAGTTTGAAATAAATCTCTCTTTCTCTGTTTCTCTTGTATGTGAGAGCATGTTAACTCTATTTAAGTAAATATACGAGTAATACTTATAGAAGGAGAGCTTCCTAGAACTAATAAGGAAAATAAATAAATGCTTATGGAAAATAAAAAATTCAATAGATAAGTATTATAAGAAAATTTAAATAGATTTTAATCAGTCACAAAATATACTTTTAATGATAGTCACATATTTGTTTAATACATTTAGTTCTCAGAAGAATATTCGTTCTACTTTTTTTATAATTTCTTTGTATATGATAGAAGCATTTATTGCAATAAAGATAATTTCCAATACATGACAATTTATTTAAGCTACTGCGCACGTTCTGCTCACCCTAAACAATATTACAAAGAATAAAACAATATATAAGTTTCTAGCTTTAGTAAAAAAAATGAGTGATGATAGATGAAACTCTCAATGTAAGGATCTAATCAATAGAATTTCACTACAATGAGTGAAACGCTTAGTAAGTATTATTAATATCGCTTAGTAAGTAAATCATAAAACGCTTAACCAGGGTAAGTATTTTTTTTTTCATTTTTAGATGCTTATAAAACTTTTAAAATCAAAATATTTTTTTTTACTGCTCATACAACTTCTTATTTTTATCGAAGAAATATTTGTTGTGCATGCAATCAGACCATCCAGGAAAACATTTCACATATAATGCCCTCATTATGTAAATTAACAATTATATGATTTTTTTTATTTTACGTACATAGTTCCTAGAGGTATTCTTTTGTGGGAAAACACACACAAGGTGAACAACTTTATTTTCTTTTGAGTGAGGGAGAAATCATCAAACACATCCTAACATCCTAGGGTCAGGGTTACAAATTTCCTTCAACACTTAAAACACAACATATTCAATGGCTAAGCAAGGCATTTTTGAAATCAATATATGTCGTATATTAAATGTACACACTCACTATATAAAATTATACAAAATTATAGAGTTATTATTCAACTAACAATATTGCCATTTCGGCATTTATTTTTAAAACAGTTTAAAGAGGGAGTTTATTATTCTTTTAGTGCCGAATTGAATTTTTATGTGAATATAAATATACGATCTACGTTGTTATTTTAAGCCAGATTAATAAAAAAAAGTTAGTAAAACTTGCTATGCATATCAACCATTCATTTTCCTTTAAATATTACATTTTTCTTAAGCCATTAAGAAATATAATAGTCTAAAATAATATATTGGTATATAATTACTTCCAACTGGTGTATTAACACACTTATTTAGGTATCTGTATTAATATTTTTTTTGAGAAATAATTAATATATCTTTCCTTTTGGTTGGTAATCTAAGCAAAATATCAAAGCATTCAAAATATTTTTATTTTAATATAAAATGGCAAGAAAAATATCAAATATAAAACATTCTTTTATTTTCGCAAATTTATTTATATGTTTTACGTATATTTTATACTAATTATAAGTATATAATATTTACTCATTCAACTCCTTAAACAAAACATTGAAATTTATAGAATCAATACATTTTTACCGATATTTTTTCTAAAAATATGATTAATAATACTCGTAACAAGAGGTATATTTTTAATTTAATTATGTTTTCAAGCATTTTTAAATCATTCTTCTCTCTCATTTGGATTATATTTATTTTTGTTTCTAAATTTTCATGAAATTATTAATTTATACAATCAATCTTCAACAATGATAAGCATTTATTGCATTTATTAGAATTATTTTGACTACATATAATTACTTTAGTGGCCTCATATATTATATTCATATACATCAATTCGCTACTCACTGATATACATGAGATTATCTTTATTCCTATTATATGATGTTAAGTATTATCAAGCATGATATTCATATATTCTAAAACTTACTTTTACTTAGTCTTTTTCACCATTCCAATAGCATAAATTTCAGGCAATAAACGTGATTAATTAATATTAAGGCTCCCGTCTACCTGTCATTTTGATTTCGTGAATGTAATGTTAATCCTATGAATTTTCGACTTTAATTCTCATTTCTTTAATATCTGATGTATTTGAATGCAATAAAGTGCATCTGAAAGAGCAAAAAATAATAAATGCTTCTATGGATTAATTTTTACCCTTCAATTCTAAAAAATACTTAAAAATATTTTTAAAGACCGGAAAACTCACAAAAGGATCACTAAAATAAGGTAAAAAATATTTCTAAAAATTGGAGAAAAAAGTAGTATTTCCCCAGAAGCATTCAATATTTATGCTCTTTCAGATGCACTTAATTGCATTCAAAAAGATCAAATACAATATATGTGACAATTAAAGTCGAAATTCCATAAGATTAACGTTACGTCCATGAAATCAAAATGGCGGCTAAACGGGAGCCTTAGCAAAATCAACTGGAAAGTGGTTAGAATTTATTTCTATATTAAAACTTTTTTTGTTTCGATTGTGTATTAGACTAGGTATAAATATAATAATTCTCAATAACCATTCTAAGAACTAATATAATTAGCATTGTTAGAGGATTGTTGTTTTTCATGCTTGAATTCAATTGCTCCAATAAAAATCAATGTTATCATTGCATAGTTGTAAATTTAATAATTTTTTGACAATACTTTCGCATTTCGAATCCTTTTTTTTTTAAATAATCACAATGAGTTTATAATTTTTTCCACATCTTCCGAAATATCACTAACTAATAATATAGAATAAAACTCTATTATTCAATGTTAGGTGAAACAATATTTGGATATTTTTAAGTACATTACGTTAAAAAGACTTAAGACTAAGTTTTATGAAGTTTTATGTATTTCTAAATTGTTCCATTAACATGTTTCGCTTTATTTTTCTTCTTAGTTTGACATGATATGCACTAACATGGTTTTTTAGTTTGTTTAAAACTTATATTGTTTCACTTGAAATGAAAAGATCTCTTATAGATTTATAGAATTGTTATATTGCTTTAAAAGAACATAAAGCAAAACTATCTCTCTCTTTGTGTATCATACTTTAATCAAAGGATAAAGTACGTTTAAATTTTAAACAACTCTTACAGTTTAAATTTGTTACAGAAATATCATAAATTCTACTATTTTATAACTGCAAGATTGTTGTCCATCAGTCATATCAATAATATAATATTCTAAGTATCCAATATCATCTCTTATTTTTATTTGAGTAAATTAAAATGTCTTACAAAGTATAGATAAGCCAATTCTTGCCCAAAACAATATTTTACTGAATATCATTCAATCTACAATCAATCCTTGATTATCATAATCCTCACTTTTAAGCTTATAGTGATTAATTCTATGGTAATTCATCTCTCTTCAAGATTTGTTTATTATTTGTGTTCATTAATTCTAGCTATTAAATTTCATGGAAAATAACTGAATCCATTTTCTTTCAAAATATTTGATATATTTTATTTGACTCATGGTTATAACTTAATCTGCCTGTAAGTAATTAGCAAATTTATGCAGTGGAGTTATATGTTAGTGCTGGAAGTAATCCTCTAATAAAAATAATTCGACGCATAATGAGCCATTAAATAAATAGCATGTTATCTGCTTCTTAATAAAAAGCATATTATCTACTACTAAATAAATAGCATCATATCTGCCATTAAATAAATAGCATGTTATCTGCTAGTAAATAAAGTAAATAAATAGCATGTTATCTGCTAGTAAATAAATATCAAAATTATGTAGTGGAGGTATGTAATAGTGCTTGAAAGTAATCCTCTAATAAAATAATTCAACAGATGTCCAATTATTCATGATCTGTAACTCAAGACAAAAGTTTAAATTTATTTATAATATTTTGAATACTTATCCTTCAATTACGTCTTGAATTCAGTCTCTATACAATTTTCCTTGCCATAATTGACTAAAAGTATTACAATAGATTTTTTAAATCAGATAATATGCATTAGCAAATATGTATTAAAAGTAAAGCGTGCTAACCACAAACTTTTCATTTAACATTTCCATTTCTAAAGGTATTCTAATCCCAGACGTATCAAAGGTGCATTATTCTACATAATGTACTTTCAGTATTAAACCAAAGAATCGAAAGAATTGCTTGTTACCCAATTACATTCAACCCACCTTCAATCTACATTACTCACAATCCATTCTCTTTTAGTCCATATCCTTTTTTATAAATTGTCCTTTATTATCACTCTTTTGTACTTCATTAACATTAAATAATATTTCTCTGTCATTTCAAATAGTTTAAAAGTATTACAAGATTATTTGTTTTTAAGACCATTGAATATGCGTTAAATACAAACTATGCTTAAGACGCAGAATATATATTCTGATCCACTAATTCAGCTTTAAAGTATGTTTACCACACATTCCAAAGATATATTACTATAGGTTTATCTTTCTTTATTTCATAATGCCAATACCATAGATTTATAGAAATCGTATTCAGTCTAATCTCTTTTCAAAATGCATTCATACCTCAAAACTATCTATGGAGTTTTTTAACTCTTTAACGTTTTAAACATTTTCTTTATTCACCACACTTCTCCACAGCATTAACACTAATTACATTTTCTTGTGACTACAAATAATTTTAAAAAAATCTCGAAATAATTTCTCTATAATGACAAAATACACGCAAAAGGCAGAATACGCAATCTATACCATTAATTCATCCATGAGCCTTTCATAATTTTTTATATCTTATTACATATACATGCATATTAAAACGGAAAAAAGCTTTTTTTTTGCTTCAAAATTGCAACAACATAGAACCTCAGAAACTATGTTCTAAGCAATCGCTTTCAATCTACATTCAATCCTCAACACTCACAATCCACTTATTTTTTGTTCCCCAATTCCTTTAACCACTCTCCCAATTCATCACACTTCTTCCTCAGGGATAGGAGATCTAAATCTGCAGCATTCTGTTTCCACTTAAACTTTTGCTTCTTCCTGAGGACGAGCGATCGAGATAATAGCGGCCCCAATCCTTCTCCGCGAAAGCCATCAGATTTTCTTTCATTAGCGCAATCTGAGAATTGATTGGTCGGTTATTTATTTACGGAAGGACGTCGCTTTAACAATGCCCGGAATAGGGAGGACTGGTTATTTACTTCTGGGCTGTATTTAGATCCATTCATCGGAGAAGTTTAAATGCTTCTCGTCGGCTCCGAAGGGAAGTGGCTCTTAAAAGATTTATATATTTTTGTGGCATTGATTCTGTGTTCATTGTTGGTGAAGAGTTAAGTCTTTAGATTGGCTCCTTTCTTAGATCATACTTTTAATAGGAATTTAGTTGGAATTTGCAAGTAGAAATTTCTAATCTAAGAAAACAGCCTCCATTATGTAGTTCAGATGCCGTTGTTTGATGATGTTTGTTGTTAAAAATTAGAGGAAAAGTTAATATTTGTAGCCGAAAAAAAAGGTAACTGAGCCACACCAGAAATCACAACCGAACACACCAGTCTTTAGAAATAATATTTTTTATAATGTTCAACAAAATTTATTTCATAATTTTTCAAATCAAATATATCATTCAAAAGATAGGAAATCTATGAATGATTATGTTAAATGATTTATTAAAATGTAATAATATAATAAAAATAAAATTATATACATAATGTGTCGTTAAAGCTATTTATGGGTTTCTACCATATGCGTTAATACTTTTTATATAAATTAATACAATATCGTGCTGCTTTCTATTTTGAATCATCAAATTTTCGTATGCGTTAAGAAAATTGGTTGTATAGTTTTACCTATCCCCTTTTTTTAAAAAAAATAATTTAAAACTAAAACTAATCAGCATATCGGAAACGGTTTTAAAACAAAACATAGTCCATTAATTGCTAAGAATTATTGTATAAGAAATCTATACTTAAAAATATATTAATCAAAATTATGCGTAGTACAATTTTCTTCAAACTTTGGGCGAACGTCATTCACTGTCTATGAAAATTAAGGCTTAATCAAGATTCTAACATTAGAAATGCAAGTTTTTATTTTATTTTCTACGGTATTCTTTAATTTTGATTTTTAATGTTCTTAAAATAATAAAAATTCAACCTGAAATAATTAATTTAGTATGTAATTTCCATAAAGTATTTTAAATGCAAATTTCTTTAAACAATTGGAGAAATTCAGCATTGCTTTTTTAATAAAACTTGACAAACTTGCTACTCAAATTTTGTATCCTTCAGCAATTATTTCATATTTCATGTTGCTTATATTCCATATGCCACCTGTACAGAAAGAATTATAATATAAAAAACTTGTTAAATACCTATATATGTAGATGTAATAAAAAATGAACTAATGAACACTTTTGCATCCTCGGCTACGAGAAAAAACTATCAGTGTTTGTACACAAAAAAATGTACTCTGGAGTAAAATATTTCACAAATTTGTAAATTGATATTCGTGAAGTTTGATAAATAATATAACCCCAAAAGGAATTTATATAAACAGAATTTAACTTTTCATACATATAAATCTAAAAATGTTATTCTCCGCTGCATTTGTCATAAAAATAAATCTGATGTTTATTTGGAGTAAGGTATTCAAATTTACAAATCAAACAGTGTAATAAGAGAAAAAGTAATATTGCATTTCCATAACACATAAATAATTGTTTTTTTTTTATTTCTTATTTTGGGGAATGGATTCGTTTACTTAGTTATTTCTGTCAGCATATAGATATTATATATACATATTTTTAAGAAATACAGCGATATTATTTCTCTCGTTTAAAATTTATAGCTTTCAAAGGGATTTAAACAAATAAATTTAGTTAGTTTATTCTATTTTGTGATATTCTTCAAATGGTACATTTGATGCTCTTATTTCAGATTCAGAACACTGTACTACTTTTTTCGCGTAAACCTTTTTATTGAAAAGGCATTGTAGATCAGCTTATACAAAACAGTAATTCAACATATTTTAAGTATTACATTATGATTTCTTTTACTCAAAAGAATGTTTCTAGCTCATTACGAGCAACTGTCAGAGTTTGAAAGAGGTCGTGTTATTGGATTGAAAGACGCAGGTTGGGTAAATCGGAGGATCGCTCGTCATATGGGTCGAAGCGATGCAGCGAGTAGAAGATACTGGCAAGAATGGGTGCACAATGGCAGATTTCAGCTTCATGATGGCAGCGGTCGACCTAGGGCCACAGCAGATAGGGAGAACAGAGTGATTGTCAGATCAGCTGTCTCAGCGTCTTCAGAAGTGTGACCACCAGACGTGCGACTTTCACACTAGTGTCCACAAGACCATTCGCAGACGGCTGATAGAGCCAAATTTATATACGTACCAACCCCTACGCCACCTGCCACACGCCTGCACACTATCGAGCCAGATTACAGTAGTGCTTAATTCGATCAAGTTGGGATGATGCTGAATAGGGGGCGTACAGTGTTTAGCGACGAATCCCGCTTCCAACTGTGTCCTGACAATTAACGAGGACGTGTCTGGAGACGACCAAGGCAGCGTGCTGATCTTAATTTTACTATTGCGCACCACACAGGGCCTCAAACAGGAGTTATTGTCCGGGGTGACATTTCCCTTGATAGTTGGATCCATTTGGTCGTCATTAGAGACACACTTACAGCCCAGTGGTACGTCAACGACATTCTGAGACCTGTTTGGCTACCGTTCTTTTTGCAGTACCCTGGCTTTATTTTTCAACGAGATAATACCAGACTACATACGTCAGGTGTTACTATGAATTGTCTTGCTCCTTGTCAAACACTTCCATGGCCAGTCAGATCTCTTTCCAATCGAGCATGTCAGGGATATGATGGGGAGGCGACTGCATCTACCAGGAAATGTTGATGACCCAGCCCGACAATTGGAACAGATTTAGCAAGAAATACAGGAGACTATCAGGAAGATTTATCACTCTATGCCTCGTTGTAAAGCAGTTTACATCCAGACTAAAGATGGGTCAACATCTTATTGAACTTTTTTATTCTGTACATAATTTTCATACACACACACATATATATATATATATATATATATAAGGGTGTAAAATTAAACTAACATTTCCGCAATTTAAAAAATTAATTGAAATAGCTAACTATAATTATTACAGGAGTTAGAATTAAGACATGAGAGAGAATAACAAAGAAAAATTACTGAATTTCATAGATTAATAAGAAAATATGAGGAAAATTTAATTTTTTTCGTTGCAAAAAACTGGAGCCGAGGTGAAGAAAAAAATTACAAAGCAATTAAGAAAGTGATCAACTACCTGTAAGAATTTTTTTAAAAAAAATAGCTACAAGATGAAATTTGAGTCCTGAATAAGTGTTAGCTAATGAATGAAATCATTGAAAACAATTGGAAGAAAACACCCTATAGAAAATGAAAAAAAAATTGATAAATTCTGAAATAGATTTTTGATGGATTTTGTAGTTAAAAATGTGTTACAGGCTTGACAATCTAAACAGAAAAATATTATATACCAATATGGATGTTTCATAATTTCCAAAAACAGTTTTAAAAAAAACCACTTTGCAAAAGGAGATATAAGGGATTCAAAGTAGACCTACATCATCTCTGGTGCTCCCTGGGAAATGGTTTTGATCATGAAAAGTGGCTTAAATTTATAAACGTGTCTTCCCTTTGCATATCTTGTCAAGAGTTTCTGAGTTATTCATTTGTGTTGTCAGGGATTCGTCTAGACCAAAAATAGTTGACTAAAGTCATGATGGGTCAGGACTGTTAGCAGAGTATCTTCATCGTATTAGAATTATAACGAGCTCTAATTGCTCTCTTTTAATTCGGCAAACTCCATTTAACATTGTCAGAGACCATATTCCTTGGTGTTGTGATATATTCAATTTTTAAAAAACAAACGATTTAATCTTAATGTGATACTTTTTTAAGATATTGTCTGTTCAACTTTTAAAGGCAAACGATTTAATTTAATGTGATACTTTATTTAAGATATTACCTATTCAACTTTTAAAAGCAGATGATTTAAACTTAAAGGGAGACCTTTTTCAATATTCTTTATTAAGATATATTTTTTTGGCAACACCAGATCATAGTTTTGATTTTAGATAATTTACTGGAAACGGATATGAATAATAGAATTGAGTTTGATTCCAAGAGGTAAAGATGAACGTTGAAAAAGTGGTGCTTGTGTAAAATTGTGTCTTGAATTTATGTTTGAAAAGATATGCGCAAATAAATGTGATGTCCTGAAAACAAGTCATTTTTATTAATATTCTTCAATAAAGTACAGTGTACATCTCTTCATTATGACTCATTAATAGCGCTTTACTGGAGTGCTAGAGAACTTCGTGGCATTGACTTTACAAGCTTGCTAGATAAATTCAGGCAATTACTTTATTGTCGTGTTAGAGAACTTTAGAAGCAATGACTTCGCTAACTTCTTTTACCTGTTGAAGTTTTTATATTTCTATTTACTTTGTAATTGAAAATATAAAAAAGTAGAAAAAATAAAAACACATATCAATATTGACTTTTCTAAGCTATAATATTTCATAAGATAAATTCATTATTAGTATTCAAGCATTCTCTATATTTCCTTATATTTGTGTTATTACTGAAATGTATAGAGAGTGTTTTCTAATTATTAAAATAAAATCAGTTAAAATCAAACATCATTTGGAACGAAATTATATATTCTGGAAAATTACGAAGAAGAATCAGCGTAAAATACTTTTTTATGAAACTAAATTTTTACTTTTTTTTTTGTTTTTATTTTTAAAAGTATTTACAAACTGTAATTTTAAATAAATATTATGTTTTGATGACATTAGAATTATAAGAAAGATAAATGTAAATAATTTTTGAATGCTTTTCTTAGGGCTACAGATGTATACAGCATTCATTATAGATATATGCAATTACAATTTTTCAATGATTATACAGTCGTATCTTAAGGCCTTTTAAGCTGATGTAAATATACTATCAATCTTAATAAATTTTTGAGCATGATTGATTATTAAATAGAGAAAATTATTTTCGTATTTTGGTGTATATTTCCCCCCTTTATAAAATATAAATATATTTTTCTTATTTCTGTGATATACGAGTAATTAACATGTTATGATAAATATTAAAATAACCCAGAAGTTATTTTCAAAGAATATGAAAAAAATTATTGTTTTTCTAATCAAGTTGATACTTTTCTATGAAACATATCTCAAGTATTTTTTACTGTTGATTTTTTTTTATTTTTAAGAATTGAAGCTATAATATATTTCCGTTAGTCAAAAACAAACAATGAAAAGACATAAAATTGTTCCAAAATTTATTACATTCCATAGTGTCTTCTTGTACAGTTCTCCTCAAGAGACCACCGTCTATTATTTCAAACATCTTTGAACCATCAACCCAAGACAAAAATGTCTTTTGTTATGACCTTTTCTTGCTATTTTTATCTTATTTTCCACCTTCCGCAGCTTGGAAATGACATTAAGCTCTGAAGTAGAATTCTTTTTCGGAGACGTTTCCAACCTAACTCTTGTTAAAAGAACGTGGTAAAAGGGGACAAATCTTCGGGGATTCACCCTTTTCTCATGGGACCTCTGGTGACTTATCTTCTTGATCGTGTAAGAAATTGCCCATGGTTGATGGAACGAGGGAGGAGGGGGGGGCGATCGAGCGTTAGAAGTAGAAGAAAAGCGTCTTTGAACCATGGCTGGTTTGTTAGGACAAATCAGTGGCCAGTAGACAGCGATGGCGGACTTTGAGTGTGAAATATACAAGAACAAATCTAGGTGGAATTTAAAAGATTGTTTGGCGAAGGACATACTTCAAAGACATATTGAGGTATTCTTAAAGGTAGTAGACAACGTCAGTGAGTTACAGTTTTGTTTCTGAAAGTAAGGGATATCTTACATATAAAGTTATTTTCATTTGCTTACGTCTAGAGTGATATTTGGATGAATGTTTAAAAATAAAAATCTAAAATTTAAAGATTTTGAAATACAGTTCAAAACCATGATTTGCTATATTAAAATGATAAGGCTTAGAACGCAATATCAATTTAATTTGTATTTCATTAATAAGATGTTGAAACGAGTGTTATAATAAATTGTTAAACTTGCATGTCATTAATCTTCAACCCAGATATAATTTAAAAGCATATAAACTGAAATTTAGTATCATGAAAAAAAGTCCAGAAATAGTTTTGTCGGAATTAAAATTAAATATTTATATTTATTCATAAATCATAAGTATTTTACCAATATAATTCACGCAGAGCTCAAAATAGAATATATTTATAACATAAATATGTTACATACAATATAAATTTTACTTAATGAGTTACTATTTGGACGGTATAAAGAAATGAACTAGGTACAGAGAACATTGCTAACTTATTAGGTTCACACAACTTTAAAATGCGATTAAAATAAAAGACATCTGATAATGATAATCAATTTAATTCCATCTATAAATATGTTAAGCACGTAATATATCATATATATGAAATTAAACTCTAATGTTTTAAGGTTAATTCAAAAGTAATATGTGTTTGTATAGATTTCTTAAAATTTTCATATATGTATACATTTACAAGAATAGATATTTCTTAAGAATTACTAAATATATTTAGGTAGCATTTTTAAGATATAATATTCTATGAATATACTAAATATTTTAATCATCATTGGAAAACAATGCACAAAATATATTGAACCTACTTTCTCAATGATATTATTGCATATGTTTTTGGAAACAATTATAAAATTTCAAAATTTGAGAAATTTTAATTATTTTGCTTTTCTTTTTGAAAAATAATTATTTCTTAGTATGTAGACATTATTTAGAGAAAAAATATTTTAGTTTGACCTTAAATAAAAGCTTTATATAAGTTTGACCTTATATATAATATGTGTACCTTATATAAAAGGAAAAAAAAATTAACCATATTGTTTAACAGTTTTCTTTAAAGTGATACCTAAATGCAAATGTATCTTACAAAACTTGTTCATATTCAACTAAGAGAGTGAAAAATCCTTTTATAATAAAAAAATTATTTTTGTAGTTCTATAAAATGACTAAAATATCCTTATTAAATGCACACAAAAAATTAAAGCTCTGATGATAATTTGAAAAGATATATATTACAAACACAAGAAGTTTTAGATATGATATTCCTGAATTCCTAGTATGTCTTGGATTAAAAGTACAGATATGGATGACAAACATATAAGCATATTTTTAAAAATAAAGTTATTAAATTTCATCACTTTTTAAGCAATTTAAATGAAAAAAATAATAAACTTATTTTTTCTTATAAAAGTCTGGGATATAACTACACAAGTGTCTTCGAAAAAAACACCAAATCGATAAGTAGAAGATTGAAAAAAAAAATGAACAGCAATTCAAGTACAATTAATCACAACCAAGACTTAAAAGAAAACAGTCATTTCAGAAGAAAACTTTCTTAAAATTCTTTTTTACTTAATGACTTGCAGTTTTTCTTTCATAAAACTGTAGAAAATAAATATTAAATATTCAATCTGAATGCTATTATTAAATCTCATTGTATATATATAGATTTGAAGAACAGTACTATTTACAATTACGTTCTAAAGCACATAAAATTTCACTATATATGTATGAATTCAAAGTACAGCATTATATTACGACATAAAGTAAGAGCAATACGGTATTTAACAAAATATTGCCATTAATCAAAGAAGAACATATGTGGAAAAATATTTAATTCCGCTCTACATGTACCTCAAACAGTTTAAAATTATAGCTGATGTAGCTTTAATATGAATAATTACTCTAGATTCAGGTTAAATATATATGTTTAAATTAAATTTCTATTATTTTAAGCGAAATAGTTTCTCAATAACAACTACATGCTCTATACTGAAACTTTTTACCGTAGAAATGTTTTACCCCATACTCTTAGAAGCTTACTAACTTGACATGGAGCAAGTTCAAATACTTTTGCTTATATAATACATACTTAATTTATTAATAATTCATATTAATATTACAGTGATATACGCGCACAATGTGTATCATTTTAAAGTATACGATTATTTACAAAGAGTTTTTATAAAGGGAATATTATTTTACTTTCCACCCACACAAATTATTTCCATGAATTTACTTATAATTCTCAGGATAAATAATATTCCGAAAAATATTTTTTTATATTTTATAAATTTTGAAAATATTTTAAAATTTCCAAACCTCCTTCAGATATTTTTTAAAAAAATTATGAAGTGAATTTCAAAAAAAAATTATCGAAACCTTTTGGCTATATCAAATCTGAAAGAAGGAACATGATAAACAAAAAAGCTAGGAAAAGTTCCTTGAAAAACTTCAATGAAAAGAAACGAAATTCATATTATTTTAGACAATCCTCTTGATTGCAATATTGTACTTGGCATTCTCTTATTTTCAACTGCATTTTTTTTTTATTTTTGTAGCGGTGGAAGATTAGTGATCTTGGCTTCAAATTCTAAATGCACTAAATATCATTTGTATATAAAATAGTGAAAAATCTCTGGGTATGAAGGATATTCGTGTCTTAAAATTATCCCTTTGTTGAGTGGAGAAGTTAAAAGAGAGAGGTACGAGATCACAGATGGTTCTCATCATTTGGGCATTATTCAGAAATGCATCCTCCGTTGTTAATAGCTGTTATGCTGCTTTTAGGAAGTTATTGATTCAACCAAAGAATCAATCCAAGAATTTTCTCTTCTTATCAATGAAACACCAAGGTTTTAGAATAGCATACAATGTCTCTTAATTCAGTTACTACTTCACATTTGTCTGCTTTTAACTTGACCGTTACTCAATATTAAGACATCCGTAGTTAATAGGTATTTGGAAGGTTTTAGTGAAACATTGATTCAATTAAGATCTCAATTCAAAACGTTCTTCTTGTTTTAAGCAAATTGCTATTACATAAAGGTAACTCTTCCTTAAATCACTTCCTTAATGTTTCCAAATCCTTTCCAGTTTATAATTAAATATGTAAAATTTTGTTTTCAATTCTCTAAACTAAAAACTAAAAGACGCTTCCATATTAATCCATAAAGTAAGCACTACTAGAAAAGTACAACAATCAAAACTTAGTGCTTTCTCAAAAATAAAATAAATTAGTTTTCTCCTATATCTAACTTAAGATAATAAATGTTGTTATAAATAAGTTGTGATAACATAAAAATAGATATTTGTAGTAAAGGAAGGTACATATGTCATTAAATCCAGCATCTTCTATCCATCAAGAAAATAAAAAATCTTATATAGTTGATTTTTTAAAAGTCTCAATAAAGAAAGTATTTTCTTATTTCAATGCTTAAAATTCTCGATTGAAATTATTAGCCATTCAAGGAACTATTGTTTTAGTTGGATCAAATTTTGTGTACCAGATAACTTTTAATTATTTATTTATTGCTTTAATTTTAATTACATGTAGCTGATTTAACATTCAATTTAATAATTTATCATTTCCTTTACTATTAATTACATTCAATTTAAATATATTCATTTTAATAATTTATCGCTTTCTTTACTTTTAATTACATTCAACTTCAATATATTCATTTTAATAATTTATCGTTTCCATTAATTTTAACATCAACTTTAATTTAACTATTGTCCATTTCTCGATATTTCATTGTTTACTTTAATTCTTATATTAAATCGAGTAATTTAGAAATAATTCTATATAAAAGAACACTTTGATTTGCAAAATCTGTTCTTTGTAAATAATTGCATAGAACCTTATTGATATGTTCTATTTGTAATTTTTAGGTTTATTTTTAAATTATAGGAAGTCTAATAGCAATGGATCACCGTTTAAGTGACTGTAACGAATTTCAACAATTCCTTTTTCTTACATAACATGACATATTTTCTAGGCTTAGTTAGTACAGTAATATCTATTACTTCGAACACAATTACATTCTTAAAGGAATGAGAACTCGAATGCTTTTCCTCAATTGAATATATTTATCCATGAAGATTGGAATAATGGTTACTGTATCCTACATTAACCAATTCCCTATTTTAAATAAAGCACTAAAAAATTTCAAGTTGTTTTTTATTGAGATCAATTTTACAAAAAAAGTAATAATGTTCCGAATTTAAACGAATAATTTATTACGTAAAATGTAAATAATACTTCAAAAGCCTGCTTTTGAAATAATTTTTAATTTGGGGAATTTTATTGCAATAATAGATTAAAATAAAATTAATAAGAAGAAATAATTATATACTTGTACTTTCATTAGTTTTATATATAAAACAAAATGAAAAAAGAAAAATTTTTAAAACTAGTGAAAAAAAATATGTGAACTGAAAGAAAGTACTTCCTTAAATCAAAGCTTTCAATTGATTCTTACATAAAAGTAAAAAAAAAAAAAAAAACTTTAAATCATATTTTTAAGTAAATATAAGAATAAAAGTACTGTTTTAAAGGGAAAATCCATTTTTTATAACAATACATATAATCGGATAACCAAGTTCTTTCCCAAGTGAAGATTTAAGTAGAAAACATCAATAGTTTTATGGTATTGATATATTTCAGGTAGCTTTTAAATTATAATGGTATTTTCATGTGTTGAATGAATAATAATACCAAAATAAAACAAATGTGTTTATTTGATGAAGAAGTAAAGCAAACCTTTTTTAGACATTTTTTCAACAGATTTTAGTTTAATTCGTTGATTTATAAAATGAGAAAATGTTTGAAGTAGAGAGAGAGAGAGAGAAAGAAAAGTAATGAGGAAAATAAGAATTTTCTTAAACTTCTTTTTTAAATTTATTTGAGAAAATTTAAGGTAAATGAATAGTTTTAACACAAGATATTCTTTTCAACTATAATCAGATACATTAAGAATGCAATTTTGTAAAAAAAATTAAAAATAATAAGATAAGTAATATGTAATAAATTCCTCAATCACATTAACTTGAAATTTAATTTATGTCAAATACCTTTCATACTAAATAACATTCGTGTAAAACGATACTTCGTGATTTTTGGATCCTTTTTTCTAAATATATGTTCACTTCAAAAACCATGAAATAATGTTAAATTAATCAATAATTATATTTCGTTTGTTTGATATCATGCACAAAAGTATTTTGAACTAATTTAATTACAATAAACAGAGAAAGTGTCCTTGAAATATGTTTGAGTTATAGTTATTGACATCTGAAGTTAATTTATCAAACAGCTATAAATTAGAGTTAAAATCATTGCGCGTAAATTAATAGATAATTTATATGTTAATTCTTGAATAATGATTTTTTTTCCTTCTCAATGCGGAACATATTCTTTCTTCAGCTTATGTTTTCGTTATTAATTTGTTTATTTAACTAAAAATAGGCAGATCAATATGCAGCAATTAGTTTGACAACTGGAAAAGGTGTTATTTTGTTACCTATGAAATAACGACAAATAAATAATTTCCTTCTTAGTTAAAGCAGCTAAATTTTAAAGTTTTTAATGGAAATTCATATTTAATGTGTCAGGACTATATTAGTGAATAATGCACGCATATGTATAGTATGAGACCGAAAAACAATAAAGAATTCAAATGACTTGAAATTATGAATTAGTGGTGTGTTTATTTATTTGTTCCAAACAAATATAAATTATAACTCATAATTAATTGTCATTTTTAATCACACATACACACACATACACACACACACACACACACATATATATATATATATATATTTATATATATATATGTATGTATATATAATTAGATTTCTTAAATATTTAGTCAAGAGTCTTATTTAATGAAATTGTAACTTAAAAATATATGGTTTGAAATTTTTTTTCCTTTAGTGTGTGTATTATATCTCTTGGAAAAGTAAGAAAGTGGTAAGCAATTCTTCAATTTGCCACAACACGTTTTATAACAACAATAAACAAAATGTAATAAATGTCTTAAGTAAAAGTTCCTACCTGAGAGGATGCTTTTTTGTACTGAAACAAAAAAATATGTTGAAGAAAAATACCAAACTGCTTCTTCAAAACTTATTTAAATTAAATAACACAATTTTTTGAATAACAACTTGTCTTCATTCGTTATCGCTAAACTTGCTAGTTAAATAAATGTAACTTTTTGAAACTTTGTATACAATCAATCTCATTTAAACCTTTGATGCTTACTATATAAAGTTAGATACATTATAATTACTGTCAGTGCTCAATTGCACATTTATTTTTACATGTATGAGTCATTTCGAAACACATTTCAAATCCATTAATCTTTATTAGCATTGTTTTCTGATACAGTACTCAATCGTAATTTGTCTTCTCCAAAAAGGACATTTATTGAAATTGTACTAGACTTGGGTAATTGTGATTAGTTTTGGTGTTTTCAAGTAGCTGCATTTTTAAATATTTTAATAATTTTATGGCTGTATTTTATTATGATTAATTTATACATTTATTAAAAATCTTGATGTAAATGTTATAATCATATGACTTTCGCATTCGTTATAATGTAATAAACTCATTTATTTCATAATTGTCAATGTTTCTTTAGTTTATAATTGCATAAGTTCTATTTAAGAAGTTGCGTGCACACACAATAATTTAAATAATATTAAGAATTATAAAAAAAATAATCGAAATACTAATTGGAAAACATAACTGTTTTATAACCGGAGGAAAATAAGTAATTTGGAAGCATTAAAGAATTAACAATACGATTTAATTGTGATGCTAAAATTGACTTTTATGTCCACCTTAATTGAAAAACTATAGCTCATATTATTTATAAGTTCATATTTCAAACACTAAGTTTAGTGTTTTAGTTCTTTTTCTAGAACATAATAAGTTCAAAGGCTATTCTGATAATGAAGAAATAAACCTAGATGAGCAAAATAATTATTTCGAACCTTTCAACTAACACAATTAAGATTTGATTTCATTATAAATTATGAGTTTATAAAAGAATAAAATACTTTTTTTGTTAATATAAATTTATATTTCGAATTTGCACAAAAGGATTTTAATGCTGGTAATGAATTAGAGTAATATCTAATCCATCTTACTCTGAAATATACCGTACTAATTTCATACATATCTATTATACATATTTCAAAGTAGTAGACTTACAACAAATTCTTTGCTGGCAAACTGACGCAATTGAAAGGCATATTAGCCACCCAAAGGACTGTTGTTTTACGTGGATCACTTTTCGATGTAGATCACTTTTTTAATTTTTCTTATCGTTTGCTTCAATTTTTATTACATTTTGCCTTAAATATATACAGTTAAATAATTTAACGTTTGCTTCAATTTTAATTACAAGTAGATGATATAATATTCAATTTAATATTTTATCGTTTTCTTTTATTTTAATATTAAAGGGTTTAGTATTGTCTATTTCTCGATATTTCGTCGTTTACTTTAATTCTTATAATGAATTGAGTAATTTAATAATAATTATAAAAATGTGTACCTTGGTTGCTAAATCTGCTGTTTGGAAACATTTGCATAGAACTTTTTTATTTTATTAGTTTCATCTGAAAATATACTTATGTCATAATTATTATATCTTACTTGTTTACAAGTACAATACTCCCTTTTAAATCCAGTATTTCTCTTATTTCGTCCTATAGAAATCCAGAGCCATTACTCAGGTGGACAAGCTATTTCTGCTTAATTGCTGCCTCCTACTTTGATGGAATAAGGAAAGCTATCAATACAAAATAATGTATTTTTGTTGTTTTGGTTTGTCCATGCTAATAAAGGTTGACACTTTATTTGTGTGTAATTTATTAAATTTTACACTCAATAATACGCAGTTTTGTTGTTTAAATGCGGTATTATAAGTGTTTTTCATTATTCCGATAGTGATCTAGTCCGATTTCTATCGAGAGTTTAGTGTAATAATTTTACTTATCCAAATGAATTATTTACACCCATTGTAATTTTCTTTGATATAAGTCTTAAATGAAATTTTCATGTAAAAATGGTTTTCACTTGAACCTGAATCTACTATGTTTTACTTCGAAATTGATAATGTAATTTATATTAATATGCATAAGATGAGTAATTAAATGAGAAAAAAAATAGAGAAGAATTTTAAAACCACTATTCTCTTGAATATTTTCTTTAAATTTCAAAAGTTATAATGCAAGGAAGCATGACTTTTTTTTTTGTATTTTTATGATTTGTTATTACATCTCATAAATTTAACTGTACCTAAATTCCTATTAGACAAATGAAATTTTTTTTTGTAAAGTTATACAAAATATTTATCTTTGATATTTTTTATTATATTTAATTTTTATATTTCTTTCAACGTTGTTCACAATATTTCAGATAGAAATAATCAGTAATGTGTATCATTATTGTTGTAGTTAAAAAGTTTCAAATTTTTAGCCAAAATTATCTATATAATGTCACATGAATAGAAAACAAATTATTCAGAATGTTCTTGATACAGGAATTGCTCAGATGCTAATACGTTAAGTTCAGAAAACTAAAATTTAGAAATTTAATTTTTAGTACAATGATTTAAAAGCACTTGGATTATTAAATTATACTGGAAATTATCTAAAGTCTTTTTTCAATGCATAAGCTCTCTACAGCAAGTATTTTAGATGCAGATGTTCAAATAAAAACATCAGTATTCATTAAAACAACAATAACATATTAAAAAGTTTAGGACTTAACACTTTTTGAAAGTTGAAAAATATTTTTGTAAAGATACACATCAATATTTCAATATTTTTGTCATAAGCCTTATGTTTATTCATCACACCAAAATCTTCTTCCGAGAACTCTAAGTCTAAATTTTGATTTTCATTTGTAGAAGTAGTGTGAAAGTCGTCTTTAATATCCTGTAAAACAGATATTTTATTAGAAGTAATATAATTTATAAATTCATTAAATCCTATATTTGTTTTTTTATATATACTTCTAATAAAGATCAATTTTGTACAAGTATATATTTTTATAAATTTATTACATCTTTCTTTTTAAACTCGTCAACTTTAAGAATACAATAATGGTTGATCTATATTTCTTGAGATTGCTGTCTTACCTATTCTTTCATGTCATTCTCATGAAAGATATCATCACCGTCAAAATTATGTTTTAATTTAATGGTGCTTAGGTTTCATCTTTTTAGTTTTATCTACCATATATTAATCTAATTTACTGTTAGTCTATTTATTTTTTCAAATTTTTGTGATATCATCTTCCCATAGATTTGTTGAAAGGAAATCTTGTTAGTTCCTTGCAACTAAGATGAAACAGATATTTTTTTACTTTTTAAAATTTTGTGATACCTGTCTCTAGGAGTATAAATGTACTGATTTTCTTTCGTAAGACTTTCTATCATTGAAAACTCAGAGCCGTTTTCGTTTAATAACCTTTTTCGTTTAATAACGTTTTCGTTTAATAAAACTTCGTTTAATAACCTTTTTAAAAAATGCTTTTTTTCAATATTTCCAATTCACAAAAGTAGAAGAAGCATTTATTTTGTACTTCAAACAAATGTTATTTATTCAATTAAAATTCATATAAACCTGAAAATATCAGAAATAAAAGGGACTTAACCACTTTGATTTCTGAGAGACTCATATCTTAAAGAATCTTAACAGTAAGTGAACACTTAAATTCAAGTAAAGATATCTGATTAAAAAATCTTTTATAAAGGCAAAACCGTGATATATAGAACTATGGAACTATATAAGCATAGATGCATCATAATCAAGTAAATATGATAAAATCCTGACCAAATTCTAAAAATAACGGCAAATTTAAAACATCCGATTAACATATATGTACACTACACTTGTTTATCGATTTTGTACATCGTTTATTGGAAATGTTAATAAATGACGTATTTGATATAAATGTTTATTCAACATATCTAATGAAAGGCGCATACAAACAATTAATTAAACTCAGTGAAACTTGAAATCAAGGTTTCCCGCGAATATATAAAATTAGAACATTTAATAAATAAAATTATAATAAAGTTGTGTTTTATGTTAAATTATAACTAAATATATTTTACTACATTTGCGAAACTTTGGCATGTATAAAAACAGTTGTCACATCAAAAAATAAAAATTATTAATTATTCTTAAAAAAATTCTAATTTGGTTTTTTTTTTTAATTTTTAAATATAAGTTAGAAAAAAGATACATATTCTAATAACATTATTTTACATAATTAGGTTTGTTTTATGTGAAGGTTTGTTGAATTTCTGGCATTTATACAAGATTTATCCACATTCTCAGAATATTTTATTGAATTATATGCAAAATATAAATATTTCTTTAACTAACACAATTATAATAGTAAATTTTAATATATTATATGGATGGTTAGGTCTTTATTTCAGAATGCGTTATTCTATCAAAATAAACGAAAATGCATTTGTATTTTTAAAACTGTATCATATTTCCTGAAGAATGGTGAAATTAATGATGAACAGAAGAAGCCGAATTGAGAGAATGTAACGATGTTCCACTCGAATTAAAGTCATTTTCCGTTATTTCTTTAACGCAATAACATTTTATTTATAATTACTATAATTTGCGCTATATGAAATCAAAACAAAAATAATCCAAATTAACATTTTGTTTGTACGAGAAAATAAAATTAATTATGTATTCTTTGCATCCGAAATTTCATAACTTTATATAGTCGAATTAAAAAAATGGGTTTTCTGTAAAAATAAAAGGTTTTTTTTGAACTAACAAAGCGATTTCAACGTACATCAGAAGTATGTGAGTTAAATCTATAATCTAGTTCTGAACTTTCTATATTTTTAAATTAATTATTATATTAAATATACATTATTACTTAATTACGAAAATATGCTTTATAACTGCAAAAATATACAAATTATTGTACGAAACAAAATTAGCACATTTTTATTTTAAAGAATTTTATAATGATCCATCTGTTTCAGAGTCGGTTTTAATATGTTATATGAATCCTTTATTACAAAACATAACATTTTATTCTTCTATTCATGTTACATACCCTGCTATCTTTTGAAAAATAATGTTAAAATAGCGCTTAACAGCTGAAAAAAGTTGAAGTTTTTAAAAATTTCAAATGAAAGCTAAGATTAACTTATTTTCAATAATTTACCTTAATAAAAAAATTACTTTACAATCGAGTATTATTACTTCCGATTATAAATAGGACACTAGTTATGAAGCCTAAAGTAATGTTAAGAATAATCTAATCTTGCATTTTAATTCTGACTTATATGCATTCCATTTATGATTAAACTATCAAAAATTTCAAATTTTGTAGACCCCGTAATGTAGGTTAAATACTGTAAGAATTAGTGGTTTTGTTAGATACTATGTTAGTTATTTAATTTATTATTTTTCACTGTTTAATTTTTAGCTTAAATATAAAGAATAAGATAATTTTTTAAGTTTTTAATAAGACGGAATATATATATATATATATATGGTATTTAAATTTCATTTGTATGACTTTACTAATATACATGTAAAGTATTAAATATTATGAAATCAAGTTTGGGTACTTAATACTAACATCATTCACTATTTATTAGTAACAATGACAATTAAATAAGAATAATATATTCACAAGAATTCTATAGATTATTTTTGTGTCTTTAATGAAGAATAAATATAAATAATAAACTTTTGTTTCATTTGCATTGATTTTACTGAAATGATAAAACCTTTATCTCGGCAGCTTTGGCGTATTTTTCACAATTGATAAACAAATTAATGTAAAATGTAATTAAATTTTGTAGAATGTTTCGTAAATATTTTAAGGTATTGAAACTGATTCCAAAAATAATGCAATTCATTCTTATTTATTTACAAATTTATCATCCTTTCGAATTCTTCATTTTCATCAGCTTAGCACTGTATTAGGGAAAAAAATATTTTAAATGTTAGCGTATCAGCATCCTGATGCTTTTGACCCATTGAACGCCTCTATATGGACCGTACTAAAAGAATTAAATTTTTTGTATGTTTTGGGGTTCAATAGATGTCTAGATTCCCATTCAGTTTTCATTTAAAAAATATTTTTCTATGTTTAAAAGACGTTAAACGATCCCAAAATAGGAGACTTGGTGTCTAATGGGGGTAAGATTGATGCATCCTCCACAATGATGATTAATTTTTTTCTCAACCTCTATTTGTTATGACTTAAAACAAAGAGCTACCTTTTCTATATTCAAAGTTTAACTCCTGCACTCGATTTAATTACTTTTAGTGAAATTTTCCTAATGAAGTAAAAAAATGGAATGTTTCATAAAATTTAAATTTTTTTTAAAAATAGTTTTTACTTCACAAACGTTTGAAAAAAATATCAATCAACAAATTACTTTACTAGTCAATGAAAAAAATAAAGTATATTTGTATCTTAATTACTTCTGAAGGGAAAAAACTCTTAATAAAAGGTTCTCCAAATGGGAGACTTTTGCGATTAATGGGTTAACAAACTATAATGAAACAAAAATTGATAACATGCTATTAATAAATTTATATATTTTAATGCTTGATATATTTTATGATTATTTAATAACGTTATATTTTCTTTTAAACTATAAATATATTAAATTACATTAAATGAAAATAGTGTTAAAGAAATTTTTTCTTCTGCATTTCTTATTTTATAACAAGTATTTTATTCCAATTTTCACTCAAAAAGCTTTCAAAGTAACTGAATTATCTTTTTATTTTACCAGTGTTTATTTAATGAAACAAAACTTTATTTTTTCACATTTAATTAATTGCAACGAACGTTAAGATAATTTTATAATCTAGCTTTCTTTATAAGAAAATGCTGATGAACAAACTCAATAATAGAGTTACCTAGTTATCTTATAATGTACATAATTTAATATAAAACGAGACAAAAATCAAATTCTGGAGAAAGACAAGAAAAAGTGACAAAAATGATAAATTGAATTTATTAAATATGATAAGGTCGTCTATAAACAGCTTATTATTATTACATATCTTTAATGTAGGTGAAACAGTACAGCAAAAAACGATCGTACTTTTACGATTGGCTTTATAGAAGAGTAAAACAAGTATAAATATGTGTTAAATTTATATTTTCAAATTTCATCATTAATATATGAATATTAAAATTATATTTGTTTCTAGAGTTTAATTAATTTGTTAGCCTCTACATTCGTTTATTCATTGCTTCTGCTACAAAAACATTCAGTCATTTCAATGATATTTCCTATTAAAAATAAATCATTTAAGAAAAAATTTAAACATTCTCTTACAAATTTAAACATTCTCTTACAAATTCTGGATAAATTATATATCATATGAATTACTTACAATAAAATGGAATTAAATTTCTTCAAATATAAATTAACAAGCTGAAAATTGTCAACTAGTTTTTTAGAGTAATTATTGAGCAATTTTATTTTACATTACGGAGATAATATAATTTTACATTTTAAGGGAATATGAAATAAAATTATCTTAGTTAATAATAGTTCATCACCAATATTTTTTTTTCTTTTGATGGATGTAAGTTATTTGATATATTGAAAGTAAAATCTTCGCATTCAAATCCATTTTTGATGCATAGGAAAGGGAATTTCTATTTAAATTCACAGGTATTTGAAGGCTTATATTTTTCCTTTTAGATGATATTTAGTTTAATGATATTTTTCATTAAATATTTTGATGTTTATTTATTTTAACCAGAACAGTATGAAGATATATATCCATTATCCTTTTCTATCCTTTTATTTTGGGAAATTATCATATAAAAATCAGATGTAAAGGGTACAAACCCAATTTATGCTTCTCATTGAGATAATTATTGTAAAAAATGACAAGCAAAGGGGCTTTAAAAATATTTTTGAGTAACCTTAATAACAAAATATTGGTATAAAAGAGGATTGACCATTTCCAGTTTTAAAAATTTCAGATGTTCATACCAGTTCCGAATTTTAAGATGTTTTATCTAAATTAATATTCAAGATAATTTGAATCAAAAACACGACTAAAATATGCTAAACAAATGTACATTTTGTGCATTCTTTCCATCTAAGAAACACAGAGTGACAAAGCACAGAAGAAACTACTTAAACAAGAAATTTTGTGTAGGGCACTTCTAACATGTGTCAAGAATACAGCTAATTCTTACAACGTCTCTGAATATTTTTAACTGTAACAAAACTTCGCTTATTTTGAAATATTAATTAAAAATAAATAAATAAAATATATTAAATACAGTTGTTTTTATTTTTTAATACAAGAATCAAATGATTAGTTTAAAAATAACACTAATTGAAATTTAGTTGTCAATTATTGTAAAAGTGCTACAGAAAAACGTACTTGATAAAAATTAATGTCAATCAAATTCGTTAAAAACTAATAAATCAAACAGATATAATTTACGAATCTCGGAACCTTTTCTAAGAACTTCAAAGTTTGATAAATTTCAATTTTCCTCATCGAAGAAACTCATGCATAAATATAATGATAACGAAAACATTATATGATGATTTTTTTTTTTTGAAGCAGAGATAGACCAGTACTTTATGTGACGAAATTTGAGCGAGGTCTATATTTATCGAAGCGGTAATGTCTTTTGGTTCGATAAAATTCTGGATGGTAAGAATAAGAAATAAGAAAATGAAAACTGACTCTATTTTCATCCCTGTTTTCAAGCAATCGTCAATAATGCAGATTCTGTTCACACACCAGAAAAAATCAATCCATTTAAGAAATTTGGACCTTTGAGATTGTGCAAAAAATAGGATCTTGCAATAATTCTCCGAAAAGTAAATCTGCAAATAATGCAACAAATAGGAAAAAAAAACATTTCAAAATTGAAATTCATATCGAGGTGGATACCGTCATCATCTATATTACATGCGAATCAAGTGTTGTGTATGTTTGTATAATTTTCACCTTTACACCACGTCAACCAAATACAAACTCTTTATTCCATTAGAGTCATTTAAAGTGAAATCTTCAATTAAATATTTTAAGTTAATATTTCTATACATTTTAAGAAATCTTAATAATTTATTATGAACTATTTTATTCATTTATTATTAATTGCTCCATTTATTTATTAGGAATTATTTCATTTATTTATTATGAATTATTTCTATATTTCATATGAATTATTTCTTTATTTAATACGAATTATTTCATTATTTAATATGAAATACTTCATTATTTAATATGAATTATTTCATTATTTAATATGAATTTATTTCAACGTCTATTTTTGTGTGAATAGTTCTCTATTTTGGTATGAAAAATTAGAAATATAGAGATTAATGGTTGATAAATTATAAATTAATAGTCATTAAATTACATTTCATTTTTTATAAATATTAATACTATAGTTCTTAATAATTACCTTATTAATTCTTTAAATGACAATTTATTCGAACTTTTCGGGAAAACAAATCATTATTCTTCGCGTATCATATAAAAAAATAATATTTGCCTACGCATATTTAAAGTATTATATTTTAAATATATAACTTTATAATAATTTCACTACAAATTAGCGATATATATATATATATATAAAACAGTTATGATATTGTATGGAATCTTTAATTTTCAAGTGTAAAAGTATTTTTTTTTACATTGGTAATATTATTTTACACATAGCTGTCGCTTAACATATTATTGGATTAACTATTGGCAAATTGAATCTTTCGTTTTTGTTCCCCTCAATTTTAGGAAAAACAGTTGCTTAAATATCAACTATTACATACTAATTTGTATTTAATATTAGATATTTTATGAAAATGTCATTTTTTTTCCTAAAAATAATCGTATTAAGAAAAAAATGTTATTTTAAATTTAAAATTTGAAATTATTTAAATTTAAAGTGAGTCATTTTATTTTTGAAGAGCCAATTTATCTTGAAAGATACTTAACAATACATTTTATTGATAACTTATATTATTCTTAATATTATATCCCAAGAGAATAATAAAAATAAGCGTAGTAATATATTAAAAGTTTGCTTATTATAGAGATAAAAGTAAAGCCATATTCCCAAAAATTTCTCTCAATAAAAACTTTTTAAACAATTTAATTTTACTCATTCTCAAAAATTATAACCTAGAAAAATTATTTCAGGGAATTTGAGTATGCAATTTTTAAAACAAATTCTTAAGACCTATCAGTTTTTTTAAAAAACCATTCAGGGTAAATATTGCTTATTCTCTTACTTATTAGTTATACTAGGCTAGTTATTCACTTACTTATTATATGTTCAATTTTAATTTACTTCAATATATACGGCACAATATCAACAGGCAAATATTAAGGAGTAGTATCTTTTAATTAATTTTAAGAAATACTACATTAAACAATTATTGTAAATGAACTTCAGAAATGAAAAGATAGCCAAATAAATTTTGTCATCTAAGTTAAATTTCTTAATAGAATTATTGAAAAGAATACAGGTAAAGAAAAACAAAAAAAATGCATTATGATAACTTTGCTTTAGTAATTTCTCATAAATCATCTATGAACTCTATTATTTTCAAACTGCTGTGAAATTTTACCTGATCAAAAAACAAAAAGCCAAAAAAGTAGATTTTATTCCTTAGTAAAATCCATATCAAATTTCAATCCAAAATATGATTCGACAGCTGCAAAATTTTTAACCAATTCTTGAAAACCGAAAAAAAAAATTTATCTAACTCCCAAAACTTTTGAAAACTTTTCCCTTTGTTTATTTATTTTTTCATTGTCAAATTCATCCATCAACTTCCAATGATTGTCTACACCATCACAGACGTTCCGAAGAAAATCAGAGAAATGTTGACTTCTTTTTGTTTATTTTTCTCTGTTCGTCTATCAAAAGTATCTCACTATAATAAAAGGGAAATTATTGGTATGTTCTCTGTCCATGAATTCTATCGTATCTAGTAATGATGGATAAATGCTATTCCATTGGTCTGTCTCATTGGCAAAAGGTTTCTGTACGTTAATGAAGAATTGTTTGTACTTTTTAATGAATGTATGTGTTGCTGATGCATTTCAGCATTCGTTTATACTTTCAAAAACAATACAACAAACAAAGTAAACCAGATTTGTAAGAAGCATCTAAGTTTGTGACTGGTTTTCCATTCGCTCTATTGGTCTCTGAATTATTTTGCTATAATTAAGGAAAGGAAGCAAAAATTGTGCATTTTAAATGTGTGCAAAATCACTATAAGTACAAATAACATCGAAATTCTAGGGAAGAAAAGAATATTGTAAATTTTAAGTAAACTTAAATTAATTTTATTTATTAGATCTGTTAAATGCATAGTAAATAAATGCAAGTAATATATGATGCAAAAAGAAGAAAAGAAAGAGGTAAAGTTGCCCTTAATGAACTGTAGTAACTGAAAATTGAGTATACACAATTACTTTCTTTCTGAAAGGCCTAAATCAAAATTATTATTTTTATTATATATATATATATATATATATATA
>BMAW01051102.1:235996-270930 GCA_019974015.1 Nephila pilipes | reverse complement strand
ACATATTTAAACTTGATATTTAGAGACGCAGCAAAATACATGCTACAAAATATATTAAAATAATAAACAAAAAGTAGAAATAATAATAATTTAACTAATAAAATTACTACCTCAAAGCTCCACATTTCAGGTTCAAAAAATTCAGTATACACCTTATAGAATTAAGATTTCGCTATCATTATCAATATTTTTGTAACACAACATTCATTTATGAAAGCTGCATCAATTTCTTGGAAGTGATGGTATGTTTCACGGAAAACCCTAACTTTGAATTATTTTCTTATACAACATCTTCACAATCAGGAATAGAGGTGGTTGGTTCTTGTATAGGATTGCGCATCTGCATAAAGTGTGAGAAAAATATTTTTTTCTTACTGAATCCTACCTAAAATAAAATACTCGGTTATACTGAAGAATAACTTAAACTAAATTTCCAAATTAATCGGTTATGGAATACTTTGCATGCTTGAACAAAATACGAACCCATAAGTAAAATTGTTAAATTAAAGTCACGTACGAATGTTGTACAAAAAGTAATTGTGTACATCACCATCAACTTGTATATTGTACCAGAAAACTTGTCGAATCAAGCGGAAAAATTAGTTCAAAAGCATAATATTAAAAAAAAATCATTTATAAACTACGTTAAAAGAATAAAGAGCTAAAAGATCCAGCGAAAGAATTCACGCCCTTTCAAATCATTTCACGCTGATTGGATGGGCCTCTGAATGCAAAAGAGCATGCATTAATATATATATATATATATATATATATATATATATATATATATATATATATATATATTCGTTTCTTAACCTAATATATTTTGCAATGTGTCTTTTACTGTTTCTATAAATGTGAAACTGAAATTGGTGTTCTAATATTTCCTTTTTCTAACTTTAAGAAGGAGAGTGAGGGGTTTATACTCAATTTTGGGAATTAATGTCAATTTCGGACACTTTCTATGTAATAGCAGAGATTCTTATAAGAAATTATTACAAATATGGTGTTTTGAAACCCATAACTCGTTAAATCTTAAGTATTTATTTAAACATTGATTTACTACCAGAGCAACACATAGATTTTAGGCATTTCTTTTAATGATTGAAGGTTATTGTACATGCTTTAAAAATAATACATAAGTCTAAGAGTTATTTACGAAAATACTTAATAGTTAAATTATTAAAAAAAGGTAAAAGAAAATAATACATAAGTATAAGTGTTATTTTCGGAAATATATAATAGTTAAATGTTGATATATTAAAAAAGAGGTAAAAGAAAATATATTTTCGCAAAATAACAATTCATTGAAACAAATATATTCAATAAAATGGTTCACCTTCTGAATTTATTTTTTGTTTAGAAGCTATGATTTTGAAATATATCGAAGTGAATCTCATCTTAGATAAAAAAAAAAATTCATCACCTGCAAACTTTAACAAAAACTTTTCCTACTTAAATCATATAGTAAAATAGTTCTTATATAATTCTTTTCAAAATGTTTTGTTCTTCACTTAATGTATACAATCTCATTAATCTTTGCAAATAATTTGTACTTATAAATATCTTGATAGTTTCTTTAATTATTCTATTCCAAACAGTAAAGTTGTGTCTTAACAGAAGAAAATTGCTGAAAAAAGAACGCATAAGATTCATTGGCAATTTATGAAAACATACAAATGTCCTGAAGTATAAAGTAATTTGAATAAAAATATGATTTACAAAGCGTTAATTATATTTAATTTTAGTGATTATAGATCACACATAAATAGAAAATTAATGTCATTAAAAATTTAGCAACATCTTTATTATTTACAAATAACTCATAGATTCTATTGAATCTATGAGTTATTTGTAATAATATCTTACTTCGTTCCTATTAAACTTAATTTTTTTTTATATTTATAACAATATAGATATACTAAAACAGAACATTAATATAATAAACCATGTTCGTTAGTTTTTACAGATTTTATCGGATTGTTTTCATTATTGTAGCACTTAAAAAAAACTCGAACACAATTGGTGATGTACTTCGTAATAATGAACTTCAGTCAAATGACGAGAAGGACTCCTCAGCTGCACACCGCCATCCAAAGTTCTTCGTCATCTCAAACTAAGAAATTTAAGCTTTTATGTATTTTACAAGAAACAACTTGCTATATTATGGATCATTAGTGGCATCGGGATCTGAACAGATTACGCGTCGTAAGCAATGCCGGTCATGAGGTGATAAGAACAAACATTCAGCAACCGCTGTCTCAAATATTATAGGAATCACTTCAGTTTTCCATTGTATGATCACGCAAAGAAATAAACTTCAAGAAAGGAGATCTTCAGTATCACAATACAATGCACGTACATTTTTCAAACTATAACACAGATTCGAAGTAATTTACATTTAAAATCCTTTCTGATAAGAAACAGCTACATTCCTATTTCCTATTTATAATCAGTGCTAAATAGCCCATTCAACACCAAGATCACACAACTTCCTATGGAGAATAGGTGATTATTCGTTGACTGTGTTCACTTCTGATTAAGGGAACGTAAAGATTTGAGCTGCATACATACCCAATGTTAAAATAAAGGGGAAAAAAAACTAACTGATCCACGTTAATGCGATTAATGCAGCATGATAAGGGATTATGGGAATGTTGCATGTTGCGAAGGATAGTTGTTCTAAGCTAAAGATAAAATACCGTTGGGAAGGGAAATGTACTTTTCACTCGGTGAAGAAAATAGAATCAGAGTAATTTAATTCACATAAAATTTTGATATGAAACATAACTACTTAATAAGATAAAAGAGGGATAGTTAAAACAGACAATAAAAATAATATGTAAAAAATAATCCATATTTATTAAGTTTTATGAGCGGAAAAAGATATTTTAGACAGTTCATAAATAAATTATGTTACTGTTACTAGGACATTTAAACAAATACTAGGAATTTCTTTTCTATTACACCTTGAGCAATTTTTTTGCAATGCTATTTTTTTTCTTCAATTGTTAATTAATAGTATCGTTTTATAAAGTAGTTTTTGTATTGTCTTTTAAATAATATGAATATATCTTTTAAAAGAATGAAAAATTACTTTTATCCTTGTTCAGTGTCTGAGTGATTGTTTTCATCCATAAATTTAAATGAATTCATCTCAATAAATGTGTAAATGAATTACATAAAATTTATATTAATATTTCTGTATCCAATATAATTTATTAATTGTAGAAAAAATTTAATAAGGTTATGCAAAGTTAAAAAAAAATAAAAATTATTTTAAATATAACATCTTATGAATCGGGGTCCTTTTAAAAATGTTTCTAAACCTATTAAAAATTATCATCATTGTTACTGTGATGTTTTATATCCAGGCATATATATAAGAATACATCCATGTTTTTTCTTTAAAATATCAAAAAAAGAAAACAAGTGAAGCAAATGCTATAGACAAAAATTAACTTACACGAACAGACTAAATAGTATTTCAAAGTAACCTTTCAAACCAAAATACTATAATTACTGATAATTGTTTGAAATTATTACTGATAATTTTTTTGAATTTATAGACGTTAGTATAAGAAACTAATAAAGAAAGATATTCAATTATAATTTCAGCTACGTTTGTCAATTATTATTTTTTGTAAAAATTAATTTAGTTTTTTTTTTTTTTTAATCTTAAGTTCAAGACATGATTGTATAATGATTTATATGAATTCAGGTTAAAGAAAATGTCTTATTATATATTATATTATAAAGCATTTTATAAAGTATATAATAAGGTAATAGTTTGTATATCAGAATATTTAAAACATAGTCTAAATTAATTATTTAAACAATGAACTATTTATGTTATTTCACAAAGTATTAATTAAAATAGTTCCCAAATTGAATGAGGAAAATTAAGATTTTTTTCAATTTTAGTAAATTTTTCAAATTTTGCTGCAAAAAATGTTAAGTATTCAACTCTATGATTTATCGATAAAATAACTATCAGACTGAAACGTTCAAAATATTATCTCAACCTGACAGAGAATTAAAGATAATATATATTTATTTCTTAAAAGTTTAACTTAAAATCAAATGAATATGCATATGCGTAATGATCTTCTTCAGAATATTCTCCAGTTATCTAACATTTGTCTTGCATCTAACAATAAGAAAACTAAATATGAAGTATTCAATTTATACGAAGGAACAAATAACCATCACTGCTTAACCAAAAGTCGTTTACATTTCTCTTTTCGTAGAAAAGGAAGCCTGCAGTGATTTCCCTCTCAATTCTTTCCTGGTATGAATAAAGCGTTGAAAATCCTTTCCAGACATCAGAAAAACTTTATGAGGATCAAAGACATTCTGTCCAATAAAGGTTTATCGAAACTACATTAGGATATTTATTGCCTATGGTAAGAAAATATTGTCTTAACTGCTGACATCATTCAACCAAAAACAACAATACGAGGAAGAAAAGACTAAAATAACAATACCTGAACCCATGGCAGGAAACAAAATGCATCGAATCGATATCTTAGATTGCTTACCAACATAACTAGTGTCTGGTTCAGTAAAGATATTTTTTGCTTCAACTTAGTTTGTGCCTTGGAGATATTTCTTGTGAAAATGTATTCAAACTACATATGGACTTGGGTTGAAGCGTACCTTTCTGTATATTGAGTATCTTTTATGAGGAATGAAAAAAATATTTATCGTTGTTTTTTTCCACTATACATAGCTTTCTGGGATGGAGCTTTGGGCAGATTCAGGATATTTATATGTTGTATAATAAGCGAGTAATATGAATTATAATACAGTTTATATACAGGTATAATATTTACTGTTGCTGAAGGGCCTTAAAGGGGAGAATGTGAATTATATGAAATTTTCTACTGGTGTCAACATAGGGGTAAAACGTATTGAAAGTGATACTAGGAGCAGTAAGTACCACTAAAATGTGTTCTAAGGAAACTGGTATTGATCGTGTTCTGACATGAAAAAAAAAGGAATAATTATTGTAAAATGTATGAGAAACACGATTTGGGTTAAAATGCTAACTTAATGTTTTTATTAAAACACATTAAAATACACATTAATTGATATTATAGTCTGTGTTAAGTCTCTAGCAAAGTAAATTATGACTGATGTCATGTCGTTATGGATAAGTATTTACACATTGTGCTGGCGATATTTGTTTTAAATTGATTTTCATACAGAAATATTTAATTATTTGCGTATGATGCCCACTAAATTTGTTCAAATTTATATCCCTACGTAATTTTTAAATTTATTTTTTCTTATAATAGTATCGAAAAGATTTTTTTGAATACCAATTTAGCTGTACAAAAAAGTTGCATATTGATGTGTTGTAAAATAGGTAGTTTTAATTGTCTTAATAATCAGCACCTAAAGCATCTTTTAGAAGTAGTTACACTTGATACATAATACGTTATATTCTAAAAGAATGCAATCATCTTGCATCTGAATTATATGTTTGAGAGAGAAAAGCCTACATAGATTGTCAGCATCTTTATTTGAGCTCTACGTAAAACTTTAAATAAAATATTTGCATATTTTCTGTTTCCTTATCATATCCTAGTGTTCTCCATATTTTTCAACCCGGGATATGCTTATGAATTCTCATTGATTATTTGAAATTTATTTAATAACTGAGAAATCATTTCTCATTTTGAAATACAGTATTGAAATATTCATTTCCCTGTATAACAAACCTTAAACCTACAGTAATAAAAGTAATTTACAATAATGAAGTATTTTGAGATTAACTTTTTCACAACTTATCTTAGATGAATTATTTGTAACTTTAATATAATTTGATGCTTTAAAAGAAAACCTTGAAATAATGTCTGAGTTAAATATATGGAAGCATTTTATTGCACATAGCCCCGTGTGCAATGCCAATATGAAATAATTAGTACAACAAGTGCATTAAAATGAAATTATCGTTTCTAAAAATGAGGAAAAAGAAAAATCTTTTACTGGAATTATTCGGAAAAAAATTTTGTAACTAAAATGGAAAGTGTGGATTAGTTCTCATCCTTTTAGTAGCCTTTCTCATCACAAAATAAGCTTATTAACTTGAATTTTTTTCTATTTTAATAAATGTTTATGAATACGAATTGATATTAGCTGTAAGGAATTATATAACTTACGTAATAATGTTTAATAATAAATGTTACAAAAAAATTCTTGATAAGCATTCTTATTATTTGTTCTATTTCCCTCCTACTCAATATTTTCTTGTTAAGATTACTTCGCTTAAAGCTATTTTATTTAGTGTCGGAATAAATCACGAGCTCTAAAAGAGGTTTTAATGTACTAATTTTTCAAAAAAATTATAATGAAATGCCAAAAGTCACGGGATATGTCCTACTATTATTTGGGGTATCCTTTTTCCCCTGCGAAGTGCAGAAATTTGTCATGCTATGGACTCTGCAAGTCATTGGAAGTTCTCTGAAGCAATAATCAACCATGCTAACATTACAACCTACCATTTATTCAAAATTATAACAGGTACATGATTTTATGCCTATCTATTAAGTCCCACTTATGTTCGATAGGATTAATGTCTGGGTATATAGGTTGTAAAATCATTTGCTGAAATTATCCGTAATGTTTCTCGAGCCAGTCGTGAATGATTTGAGCATGGTGACATGATGCTCTGTCATTATGGAAAATTCCATCCCGATTTGGGAATATGAATTCCATGATTAGCTGCAAATGATCTCCAAGTAGTGTAACATGATCATATTCAATCAGTGATAGGTTTAGTTTAACCAAAAGCTCCAGTTTCTGTGATGTAAAAACTACCCATACAAAATATGAGCCAGCACTAGTTTGGACTGTGGTTTGTTTAATACTTGAATCTATGCTCTCCTTGATTTTACGTCATATCAACTATCAGCTATTACCAACTGACGTCGTAATTCATTTGAACGAGCAATATTTTTCTTATCATTTGATGTTGAGCCACTATGTTCATGAGTCTGCAAAAGTGCTGCAACAGTTAGTGTGCTGTTTTTAAAAGCAATCGAGTGGATCTTCTGCTGCCATATCCCAACAGCACCAGATTTCCTTGAAATTTCATCACGGGCATGTCGACTATAAGTTCCACATTGATAATAGCTGTAATATTAAGCAATGTTGCTTATCTAGAAACACTGAAATATTCTAAGTGAACATCGCTGGTCTAGGCTATTAAGTATATGGGGATAAGCCACTAAGCTATCAGTGATAGAAGGAATTGCCTGAAATTATTTACGTTTGGCACATTCTTAATATTATGGATGGAAAAATATAGAATTTCTTAGCAATTTTTGATGCGAAATACCTGTGAGTCTAGTCACACTAGAATTTCGCTTTGAAAGTCAGTTAATTTTTGACTATCGACTATTATCACATCAAATTCTTTTCACGTGAATCTCTTGAGAACAAATGAAACCTTGGCAATGCACTACCTATTTAATCATTATTTGCGACAATCTACTACTATCTGAATATTTGCCTATTCTTATTTCATGAGTTTGGCAATACAGAATATAATGTATCAAATATTAAAACAGTTATTATAACTATTTCTTTAAAGAATAAAATCAAATTATTCATGTACATAACGTGTAAAGAGGATTTATACAGTGCATCTTTAGTATAATGTTTTCACATAATTATTATTGTAAGTACTGCAATGTTTCTAACATTTTTTAGAATTCAATGATTTTAACTCTTTTTCTAAATGTATTGTCATTTAAAATATTCAATCTATTTCTCTTCTTTTTTGAATAATTTGGCAAATATCTGGTATTACTAAAAAATTTCTTATAGATTTTTTACAGGGTTTGTCACCCAACGAAACCTTTTTTCTAACAAAATTTGTTAATAATCAAAACAAAAAGGTTAAGTATGTATTCGAACACTTCATTTAAAAAAGAATTTGAACTTATATTTTGTTACTAGAACACATTCTTACTCTGTATGCAAATAAACTGTAAAAATAATCACACCATCTACTTCTCATAAAACTCTTCAAAGAAGACGCGATTTGAACTCAGAGAAAAATCCAAACTATAACACAACTACCTTAATAATCTGTCGTTCTGAAATAGCCTGTATCTACCCGAAGTAGCATCCCAGACAGTTATATAAAGAGGGTAAAAAACGATTCGAAGATTTTTTCTATTATTCCTAAGAAAAGTTACATAATATAGAAGGTGCATTTTTTGATCCGAGTTCCACATATGAAAATAATACATTTCTCTCAGAGAAATATCTTCCAGGCACACCAACTAGGACAGAACAAAAAAACTACTCCTTATAGAACCAGATACTAGTTATGTTGGTAAGCAATCAAAGATATCGATTCAATGGGTTTTGTTTCCTACTGTGGATTCTGATATTGTTATTTTAGTCTTCTCTTTTTTTCGTGTTGTTATTTTCGGTTGAATAATAACAGTAGGTATAGCAGTATTTTCTTACCATAGGCGATAAGTATCCTAATGCCATTTCAATAAGCCTTTATTGGATTGGCTATATTTGTTCTTCATAAACTGTTGCCAACGTCCAGTGTGGATTTCAATGTTTTTTTAAAACTTTTTATGTTTCTATTAATATGGGGGAGGAATTAATAGTAAAGAAACTGTAGGCTCCATTGCTATTAAGAGGGAAATGTTAAAAACGTTCGTCCAATGGGTATGCATAAGTGATTTTAATCGAATAATTAATACTTCGTATAATGTGAAGATTCATGAAAAATTGTAATGAACAAAAAAATTGCACTTACGCTTATTGCTGAGAAGAAAGGCAATATAGATATATTGTTTCATTTTATTTTCAATCAAATATTATTAAAGTTAAATATCTGTTTTTAGAACATTTCTCAATTTAGCTGTAAGTAATACTTTTTGAGAATGAAACGTGGTAATTGTTTTTTAAAATATCCCTATATTTTATTTAGGATATTATCAATTGTTCTTTTTTCAATGTTAAAATTCTTGATGAATAGGATCACATACAGAATTTGTATAATACCGAAAAGATATGTTCCAACGCTAGTCCATAACATTTCGGTAAATTAACACGATTTCTTTTTATAAATATTCTTTATTATTCAATATTGAGACACCTTTAGGTGCTCCAATTTCTAAACGTGTAATAAATATGAAAGAACTAAAAATCTACTGCATAAAAGGAGAAGAAATAAATATTTTTCTTCCACTTTTATTGTTTTTGAAAATGGAAGTTATCATTTCATAAGGTTAGCTTCATATTTTGAATGAAATTTAAGATTAAATTAAAGCAAATACATTGATTTCCCTTAGGAAAGTAAAACTAAATACTTGATAAAACTTCTTTTAAACTGATATTTTTTGTTTACATTGTTGATTATAAATTTATTTGAAAAAATATCAAAACTAAATTATTAGTAATTTGAGTTTTAAAATATTTTTTTAAAATCCATTTTTAAATCTATTCATGTAATATAAAAGTAACTGAGATACTAAACTACTTCAAATTTTGCATTCCTTGATTTTGCTGTGCACTTTGCTGAGCGCCTTGAGCGCGTCTCTGATTCCGTAGATGCATTATTTATAAGAATTTGATAGATAAAACTTTCATAAAACTAAAATTTTAAGATTATGAGCAAATATATCACAAGATAGAATAACATATGCATTTGTGTTTTTCTCAAAATGTTGGGTTTTTTTATGATTCTGATGCAATTTTCTATTAACTGACTTCATACTTAGCTCTAATATTTTTTTCATTATGAAATGTTACTTAATATACCATGAACATAATTATTTTCTAGTTAACACTCAACAGTTTTAAATATTACTCAAAACATAATTGAAAATTATAAAAATTTGTATCAAAAAAATTTTAATTAAAAATTTATTAAATTTAATCTTTTGAAATAAAAATGATGTGCAGTGTGTAATATCCGTCCACTAGCTATTTCATTCAACATATCCAATAATTTAAATAGTACTTAGGTAACAATAAGTTTAAAGTTTGATAAAGAAACGTCAGAAATTAACTAAATCACTTTAAGGAAATGTATTTTTTGAATTTCTTTTCTGATCAAAATAATTAAACCAATTAATGTGTGAGTAATTTTTAATTACTGTTTTAATGAACAATCACTATTTAAGTTCACTTTTCTTCAACGAGCCCAAGTCCTAGTTTCAAAATAAATACTTCGATTGACATATCAATAATTTAAATAGAATTAGCACAACAATAAGCCATAGTTTAATGTAGAGTTGACAGAAAAGAACTAAATCACTTTATTAATAATTATTTTACTTCACATTTTTGTCATTACGTTTATTTTTAATCCAAGTTCCTGAAGTTTAGTTTAAAATTAAATATTAAAGCTTTAACTTACCAGCTTAACCTTTACTTTTCAAATACTTTTTTGATTGTTCAACATTTTATATAATTTAATCTAACCAGGAATCATTTCTAAACAATATTAATCACACAAAATCAGCGATTGCAAATCATGGCAATTTCTAACACACAAGCGCATGCCTATTACTCATTATCCACTAACCAACTTCATTTTCAGTTTTTCTTCATTAATGTCACTATCTTCAAATTAATTCATTTAATTTCATACCATCATCTGATTTATTCCATCCATGCTTCATTTAATTGTATCGATGTTTCATTTCATGCAATTAAAAATACAAACAATCACAAAGATAATGAAGATAAAGCCTGGAGTGTTACAAAGTTACAAATGTATGATATGTTATGTTTATAAATATTCTATAAATTTTTAAAGTCATGAACACTATGGGTTTTACATACTAGGTACCTTACACATCTTACAAATGTAATTAAAACATTTGATTATCAACTGCTCATACAAAATTAATCATGAATATAAATGTGATTTTCCTTTACCTAAACACATACATAGGTATACAAATACCTTTATGATAAAACGGAATTTCCACATTGCTTTTAATTTTAAAAAGTGAGAAATGTTTAAATTTGGCTTAAAATAAGCTCATTTATCATTGTCGAAGGCATTTCAGTTATCATAAGAGAATTATAAAGTTTTTGAACCAGATATTTAAATCATCTGTAATCTGATATATTAAGGGATTATTTTCTTTAGGAAAAATTAAACATAGGTTAAATAATACGATTTTAATTCAAATATAAAAATTTGACGGGGAATCTAATTTATATCAATTGGTCATAATTCCTTCGCACTAGCGCAATGTATGTAATATTAGACAGCGAAAATTCTGGATTCGTATTTCTACATTTTCTCAATTCAGAAAACCACAAAAGCATGTTAATTTAAGCAGTAATTAGATTTCGTTTATTTGAGGTTGGGAAAATAATTAAGTTTGTAAAATTTAATTACTAACACACAGAGAAATTGCGACGACGAATTAAAATATCTGCGTAACTGTGAAATTTGTTTGCATTATAAATATTTACAAATAAAGTTAGTTTGTTTAGGAGATAAATTTCAATAAAAAAACGATTGCAGGTATATAAAGGGAAAGGTTACATGATAATTTTTATCTAAAAAATTGATTTCTTGAACATATGGAAAATAATACTTACTTATGGTTTCGGTACTATTGTGTTTATTTTACTTACAGTAGTGTGATAAATGTGTATCAACATATTTGATAAAGCAAAACGTTTCCAATGATTTTCCTCTGAAAAATAATGTTAAATAAATAGATTGACAATTAAAATATTACTAAATTTGGAAATTTTTAAAGAAGACTCATATTTATTCATTTCTTCTCCTGTAGATATTATTATTAGAAAACTATTCACATATGTATATTTTGAGAGTGAATGAAAAATGTTTAAGAATTGAAATGACTTGAAAATAATGATTTCTGTATAAATAAAAATTTAAGGAGAATTGAAAATAAAATATCACTTTAATTCCAAATTTATAGCTTATTATATTTAAGAAACGAATTTTTTTTAATATTGAAAATTCTGAATGTTTAGTCGGGAATTTCAGAAAATGTAATTCTAAATTGAGGTTGGAACAAGGTGTTAAAAAGTTTTGTTATTAAAATGCATAATGGGCTCTCTATCATAATATATATATATATATATATTAACAATAATTTGTCAAATATGTTGCAACAGTTTTTTTTCTAGCAAAATACAATTAAATGCATGAAATTATAAGGTATAGGTTTCTTTCTAAGCATATTTTTTCGGCCCTGAAACAATAAAAATACTGATTTTTGAAAAAATTAATATTTACAAAATATTTTTTTCTTTTAATAAGCAGACGTATTATTATGGGGAAGAATGTGTTGATAAAACCATCAAAACCCCATAATTTCCTTTCAGAAGGTGTGCCAGAGGCAAATAACTATTTATTTATTTCAAACTTAACTTTCCCAACTTTTACTGAAGATCCAAACTTAGCATTCACAGGGAATCTGCAAAGCCAGTGAGAGGAAAACAGGTCGTTCCCTCCTTTTCTTTAAATCTGCTTACTGTTCCGCAGTCAGAAATGACATCAAAAAATGACGAGGAAAGCCGCCACAGGACTACCCCTCCAGGAAAATGAGTTTCGAAGGGAGACGAAACTTTACCCTCCTGCTGGATCTTGTACGATAAGATTGTTGCTCTTGTTCCAACAATTCATTCGATGCGTCAAACCTGAATGCTGGTTTAAATCGATCCATAGCAATAAGATGCTCTTGTTCCTTAATATTGACGATGAAATCCTTTGGAAGGCGACGAACCACCTTGAATGGGCCTTCATATGGTATCTGTAATAGTTTCTTGAATGGAGGCCGGTGGACGAAGATAGAACTACATGTTTGCAAATCTTTAAAACGTAGATACGTTGATGGTCATGAAGTAGATTAAGGGCTGGACTGATAGTTCTGATCAGCGGTTGTAACCTTGCTACGTAGTCAGGACATCAATCAATGTTCGTTCTCCTAGTCAACTGTACGAGGAGAAAAAGACTTGATCCCTAGACTAATTCAGCAGTCGAGGTGTTAAGATCTTCCCTCAAGACTGTCCGGAGACACAACAGAACAAGAGACAGTGCATCCAATTGGTCTCCTTGATGGCAAGTCAAAGCTTATTTCAATGATCGATAGAGGCGTTCGATCATTCCGTTGCACTGTGGGATATAAGAAACAGTACGATTTAGATGAATACGAAGAAGTTTTGACAAACACTCAAAAAGACCCAATTCAAATTGCTCTCCCCTATCACAAGTCAACCTCTGAGGCGTGCCAAATCGAGAAACCCAAGTATTCACAAACACTCTAGATACAGTCTCCACTACTATATCAGTCATAGGAGATGCTTCGGGCCACCTTGTAAATCTATCATACTTAGGCAATACCTATATCCCCGCACAAGAGGTAACTTAATTATGTCCAAATGGACGTGAGAGAACATCTTGTCAGGTACAAGGAATTGCACCAAAGGGGGTCTTAGTATGCAAGTGTACTTTAGATTGCTAACAATCGATGCAAGTTATACACCATACGCCTATATCCTTATTCATACCCGGTCAAACAAATTTCAATCCTATGCGGTGCCTAGTACTGCACATCCCTGGGTGCGAAAAATTGTGCAACTCGTTAAAAACTTTACGCCTTAACTGATGAGTAACATAGAACCTGTTTACGCCTGTAGAACTATCCGCATATAGTGATTTAGCGCCATCAGGTATTTGTATTTTTATCAACTTACTTCTGAATTCCGTGCTAGCTTCCAAAATTGATTACAACTCCTCGTCCCTTTCTTAAAAGTTGGACCATAACTCCAAATTCGGCAATGATGAAAACTGTATTTTCTTCATCCTAGACAAAGTATCAGCTGCGACATTACTCTTACCTGGTAAGTACCGAATGTCAGTAGTAAATTGTGAAATGAAATCCAGTTGTCTCAATCGTCTCGAAGGGTCTTTTCATGTTTCTGTGAAAACGCGAAGATTAAAGGTTTATGGTCTACATACAAAGTAAAAATACGAGGTTCCAGCAAATGTCGAAAGTGCTGTATGGCACTATACGCTGCTAATAATTGTCGGTCGTAAGTGGAATATTTACATTGTGTAGATGATAACATCTTCGAAAAGAATCCAAGAGGTCTAGGACCATCAGAAGAAATTTCTTGGAGGACTCCTCTCATAGCAAAATCACTGCAATCTGTAACCAACGCTAATTTTGCATCCACAGAAGGATGGTATGAAAGCGTCTCATTCGCCATAGATGTTTTAATCTCCTCAAAGCTTTTCTCCCTTTCCCGATTTCACTGAATGTCCCTTTTGTCACGTTTTTTTGCACCGATTAAAAGCCGATTCAACAGTGACAAAATAGATGCAATATCTTTAATGAACCTATGGTAATAATTTATCATACCAATAAGACGATGCAAGTCAGAAATAGTAACAGGTTTTGAGAAGTTTACAATTGCTTGAACCTTTTCACTATGAGGAGTACATCCTTTGTTATTATTTGTATGTCCCAGGAAATCTATTGGATTTTTAACAAAGTCACATTTGGACTCGTTCAACACGATACCATAATCTTTAAATTATGTGAAAACTTCATCCAAATGCATTTTGTGCTCGATATGGTTTTCAGTGTCAATTAGGATGTCATCCAAGTAAGGAAAACAATAATAAAGACCTCGCAAATCCTCAATAATGAATGTATGGAAAATTTGCGCAGTAGAACAAAGACCATAGTTTAAAAATGGAAATTTGAAAAGTCCGAAACGTGTAGTAATGGCTGTTTTAGGTATATCTGAAGGGTGCACTGGTATTTGGTGATAAGCATGTACCAAATCTATTTTTTGAAAATACCTTTTTTTAATACGTAAATACAATCGTGAATGCTAGGATAGGTTATTTAACGGGTATTGTGATACGATTTAAAGTCCTGTAGCCTCCCGTAGGTCTCCAATCTGATGATCCGTTGGAAACCATATGCAAGGGACTTGACAAATTACCTTTAGATGGCCTGCAAATACTTCTCTTCATCATATACTCGAATTCTTGTTTTGCGATTTGGAATTGAGCCGGATAAACCGATGAGCTTTTGCGCTATTGGGGGGGGGTCCAACAGAAGGGATAAAATGTACAGTATCGTGCTTAATTGTATTCTTAGGGGAAACGATCATCTGTGTAATCTCTTTAAACTTACGCAAACGATCCAAGTATTTGGAATTCCCTACAAAGGTTTTTGCTGCTGGGACATTACTTAAAGTAGTTTTGCCCCTTGTTTTTAAATCAGTTAAAGGATCATTAAAATAACGTTCTCTTCAACTAGTAAACCAAAATGTTCTAGAAAGTCCATACCGATAATAGGCTTAGTAAACTCAGCGACAATGAAAAGCCAATGTAAATTAAATCTTAAACCTAAATCAATTATCAGTAACCTAGAACCGAAAGTTGTAATTTTAGAAACATTAACTGCATATAAAAAGAAATCAGTTTTCCCATTATCTTTAGTTACATACGATTTTGGATAACAGGAAAAATCACTACCTGTATCAACAAGAAAACCGATATGATTGTTTACATCATTCACGAAAAGCCTGCGACTTTCACCTCTTAAAACAGAAGTCGTCGCTACTCCTGTGAGTAATTCAAGTTTTTTTTTTTAAATATACAAGGTGGTATGCAACGTTTCTCCTTTTCTCGATACCTAAAATAGTATCAGCACTACCCACCTTCCAGTTTTTTAGCACTAGCTCTAGATACTGATGGACTTCGCCTACGTTGTGGTTTCGGGAATGCATGTCTTGAACCCCACCTAGCCAATCTCGAGAGTTCATCTAACTGTTGTTACATCTTAAGGAATTGCTCATCTCGATGACTAACGTGACCAAAGCTCGAATTACCATAAGAAACCGAATTTATACTGCCCTGAGAAAACTCAATGATTTTGTCAGCCATTTCAGCTGTCTTGTTAAGGCTCTCTGAAATAACAGTTAAACTTGCGATGGTAAACGCCTCATCCAGATGTTCTTAAGAAAGGATTCGTCTATATGGTTTTCACCTAACTCATGCATTTGTCTAAGTAATAAAGAAGGGGATCTATCGCCTAATTCCAAATCCTCAATTAGAGTTTTAACTTTCCGGTTTTGCGATACTTCAAACTGCTCTAGAAGGCAGTTTTTAGACATGTGTAAGGACATGGGGGTGGCTCACACACTACATCTTTAGCGTTCGAAAGAGTTTCAGGGTTCAATGATGCAACCAAATGATAAAATTTAGTTTGCTCGACCGTAATGCCAACTAACCTAAAACTAGCTTCAAGCTGCATAAAAAATAGCTTCGCATTATGAGGCCAAAAATTGGGAACCTTAACAGTAACTCTGTCACAACCGGTATTTGAACCTACAGTTAATTCACTTTTAGTATCTTTACCTTCAAGCGACATCTCAATCTGAGTGAGTGTGAGAATGTAAAGACTACTGGTGCAAGAGCCAGATGTGACTAAATCGACATCTCAAAGCTACAAAAAGAAAAAAAAAAGTATTACCGACCAATTTCCTGCCTCAGAGGTTCGTACTACGGATAGGGACGTTACCAATTCACAGGTCTCCAACAGTCTTTCCAGTTTGCTTCAATGCTCCAAAGCTTGGCGGTAAATTCCTCAGCATCCAGTTAGCCTTTCCAGGAGTCAACTCTTGTTCCTTCAATGGGTCACCTGCTTATGGGGAAGAATGTGTTGATAAAACCATCAATAGCCAATAATTTCCTTTCAGAAGGTGTGCGAAAGGCGAAGAATTATTCATTTATTTAAAACTTAAAAATAAATAAAGCAAAAGTAATGAATATCTTAAGTAAAGGTTCTTATCTAAGTCGATGTTTTCTGCACTGAAACAAAAAAAATGTGTTGGAAAAAAAACAGGTAATTTTTTACAAACCCTTATTTACTTTAAGCAAACATACACCCTTTTGAATATAACAACTTGTCTTCATTTGGTATTACTCCACATACTAGTTCAATAAACGTAACATTTTGATACTTTGTACTCAATCTATCTCATTTAAACCTTTGATTCATTGCATATAAAGTTCGATAGATTATAATTACTGTCAGTGCTCAATTGCACATTTATTTTTACAATTTTTGCAAGAATAAGACAATTCGAAGCACATATCACATCCATTAATCTTTATTAGCAATGTTTTTTGATGTTATTCTAACTATGTAATGCCATTTGTCTTCTTTGAAATGAGCGTTTATTCAAATTGCACCAGGCATGGATAATTGTGATCAATGTTGGTGTTTTCAAGTAACTCCGCTTCTTCAAGTGTATTAATAATTTTATGGTTGTACTTTATTAATAATGGCAATTATGTTATGTTTATGATATTTTGAACTCAAGATCACAATCATATGACTTGTCTATTAATTTTATTACAAGTAACTGAAATTTATTTCGTCACATTAATGTTCATTTAATAAAAAAGGAGGTCATTAAAAAGTAGTACGCGTACTCTTTAAGATAAGAACTCTTTACTAATATGGTAGAGTCCATATTCAGAACACTATTTTAAATTTTAATTATTTTTGTAGTATAAAATAAAAATTTCGAAGAGAATAATGAAAATAAAGTATTCATGTTAGCTAACAGTCTAATTATTACCAGTATATCACTCGATATAATTAAATATTCTAATATATTTCGAAATATGAGTCAGATAAATGAATAAAAAATTCCTCCTTTATTGATTATGTGTTAATAGTTTAATAATTTCATCATATAATTTAGTATTGGTAATGAATCCATGAATTTGCAGCTAGATTCTTATAATCACATATAATACTATATACAACACTAATTCCACTGCACTTACAACAAGATAGGTGATTTATTCTGAATTCTTTACAAATACAATTTTCTTTTAAAATTACTGCTAATTATTTCCTGATTCTTATCCATTTAATATAATATTTTCCCTTCCTCAATTAGTTAATGCGCATCCATTTTATTTTAATTGGAGATATTACAAAAAAGGCATACTTAAATTAATTTCCTTGAAATAAAATTTTTCTTTTTTCAAAAAAACTGATAAAATTTGTAGGAATATATATATGAAATTAGTACTTAAATTAGAAATACAGATAATTATTTTCTTTTTATAAAAAAGCTATCATTTTATTAAAGATTTTCTTTCTCTTTGCAAAAAAAAATAAAGCAATGAAATAATAACTCATTCTCAGCTTTTTGTTTTTATACGCATCCCATAGCCCTAATTTTACATACTTTACTATAACGGATGAGATTAACTTCGATTAAGTTTTGCATAAATTTTGTCTTAAATTTTTGTTGCCTTTCATTTCTATAATTCAAGAAATATATTAGGAGAGAGAGAGGCGGCAGATAAGGTGTCGTCCTCGTTGCTTATTACGAAGTGTGGTTTAGACCACGATAAAAGATAGACCACGATAAAAAGATAGACCTCGTGTTACTTCTAGTGGGACGTTAATACCATCAATCAGTAAATCAATCAAAGAATGAAATCCATAATATTTTCAGCTCAAAGAATAATAACACTTTAATCAATATTTTTAGTTAAAACTCTTTTCACTTTTTTTTATATAAAAAACAGTATTTAAATGCGTCAAACAAATAGAAAACAAGTTTCTGAACAAGATTATCATGAATCAGTGAAATTATTACCATTTTTAAGGTAAATGGCCAGATTAATCAAAAAAACTCTATATAAATAATTTAGAGCCCTGAATTGAGTACGGAATTGTAAAAGTGTATATACATCTGTATTATAGAGCATTTTAATTTCTTTATAAAATCCAGAAATTAATAACATTGTTGAAATAAGACAAAGGGGGATTCAGGGGTGTTAAATTTATCTTGACATCTGAAAATGTATACAATTTTCGACTAACTATAACTAATTTAAATTAAATAATTTGATATTTCTACAAATGTTTTATAAATGTATGAGTTTTATAACATATATAAAATACTTGAAATATATTATTAATTTTTTATGTTGAGGCCACAAAAATAATAAAAATTTCATTCAGAATTTTTTAGTAAGTTCTACTACGTGCAAGATTGTCTGCAGAATTAATTGTAAATACTTGTAAAAATTTGATTCATGAAGTCAAATATTCCCACTTAAATGTGAGCCTTTTCAAAGTTATATAAATCTTAAAAAGGTATTTTTAACAAAGCAAAATGTTTAAAAATTTAAAACATTTAAGAAAATTAAACATTTTCTAACTTTTTTAAATAATTATAAATATATGACACTAAATTTAGGCTCAGTTTAAAGAGTTATTACACTTACTATACACACTAACATTTTATTACTAAAGTATTATACTTTCGAAATATTCTGCGCGTAAATAAGAAAAACTGAAACTGAGCAAAATGCATTTAAAGTGACAACATTCAATTGTAAAATTAAGTTTTGAAACTTACATATTAAAATGCTCCAGGATCATAAAATGTACGTTTACTGTAACAACTCTCTTTAGTTTTGTGCATTCGTTTTGCTTTGCGTACCTCAAAATATGATGCCAAACTCCGTTTCTTAGGTGGCTTGATTCTTCGTTTGTCACGTTCAGCCAATGATAAGCAAATATTCTTGCCCATTTCCAAGCAAAATTTTTCTATTATAGAAATAAGTATTTGGCTACCATCATTGAAAATGCTGGTGGCCAGATTTGTTGCAATCTTTGCAACTTATAGACCAGAACCAATTGTCTTCGGACAAAATTTCCGTATTAATGAATTCAGACATTCATTTGGGTTCTGCGACTTGCCACCTAAACATTTTCTCCGTAGTGTTGGATGAAATAAATCTACAAACACTGGCTTTATAACATCACGTAATCGTAATGCTTTAGCAGTAAGAATTTTGTGGTTGTATTTTGTCTGAGTATTGCTATTTATTGCATCGTTATAATTACACCATGTTTCTGGACAGAACCAAGTTGGATTCATCATTACAGCTACATGAGTTACCCCAAACTGCCCAAATAGCTTTCCTCATACCTTTCACACTTGTCGAGTTGCCTCAAATTACATTCTCATAGTAATGGGTAAGTTTATCGATCAAACTATCAAGCAGCCAACTTTTACCACCAATCGGTTTACTCTCAGACAACTTCTTTTCCCATAAATTAATTTTAGTTTTCTATGTCTTGTGCCAATCCGCTTTTACACTTTACCAACACATTCACCTTTTGCATTAGATGGTCATCTCTGTATGGTTTGCTTTCAGAAAGGGCTCGGAAAATTTTAGCTTTACCGTCTCCTATACAGTTGGAATATTTCAGATCGTGCAGCTTTTCAGAACGATTGAAAATTCTCAACATTCCATCTACCTCCTTCTTACTCACAGAACCAGAATAATTTTTTCTGCATGAATTCCTATGCTCTCTCTGCCATTTCTTGTATTTCAGACCAAATTTAACACCTTTATAAAGATCACATGCTTTGAAAAAAGACGATAGGGCTTCCCTATCTAAAACTTTACCTGTTCCTGTACCTATCACCGAACACATAACAATTAATGACGAGTGTCCTTTCGACCTCCAAGTCTCTTCATCGCTTATTTTTAGAGTGTTATCAGGAGATGAAGAATTTTCTTCTTCCGCTGCTCTTTTCATACTTGTTTCTGCTATTTCTTTAGCAACATACAAAGTTTGTTATTTATAGCATCATAAGCTTTTTGCTCAATAGAACTACGAAGATTCATCATTGTGGTAAATGTTTCTAATCCTTCTAAGCCTTTGTCAATACATCTCATTGACAAAACAGATCTTCTATTAATATCTAGAGCATTTCTTATTGATTGCCATTTCAAAGCTAGTTAAAGAGCTGACAATCCCACAATTTTTACAGTCGATCTGAAACCAAGAAGACAAAACGCGCCTTAATTTCTCACTTATTTTCACTGGCCCATGACACTTAGTACAACTTGATACAGACATAACAGAATTAAAAACTAACACATGATCGAGTATTCCATATGTTTTGAAGTTTTCATTTCTCTCAGAAAGGTTACGTTCTAATGAAGACTAAACACAAGCCAACTTCCTACTGGAAGCTGACTTTGTGTTTAAATCATTCGTTTGTTAAACTTTCTCAACTCTCAAATTATGTTTACCTTTTTTATGAAACTGATTCCCATAGAATCTCCTTTTATTTAGATGCTTTTCAGATGGTCTTTTTGAAGTAGAATCATCCATTTCTTAAGTCAAGAATTGGTAAACAATATGATTTTGAATGCATAAAATTTTGTTCAAACATCGTGCGAAAATTAACAAATTGAAATAAAGTAAGTATAAACAATGTGCTGAATTGCAGGCTCTTATCTAATAAGTCTCAGTGCTTAAAATATTGTAATAAGGCTTACTTAGAAATAAAATAATGAAATGTTAACAGAAACTAAAATTTTGTGGGTGTTGCATCTGTCCATTTAAACATTGATCTTACTAAAACATACTTTGGAATTTTTTAAATAACTTTTGCAATTTTTTTAGTATCATCAAATGGACGGTATCACAATGTTCAGCATGAAATTAAGAACAACATATATTTTATTTTTTCAAAAAATCGTGAAATTGTAAGTTCAACACCCTTGAGACCCTTTAAATACTTCTAATTCAAAAATACATACTTAACTTATCTCCCAACGTTTTTGTAAATATTTCAAAAAATAGATACTTATTATGAATAATTGTTGATTTCTTACAAAACACTACTTAAATTATGTTATATAACCCTGTTAAAATATAAAATCAGTACTTCAAATTTATGTGAGATATATTAATTTATTAAGATTTTTTTAAACTGTCCTATTTCATCTAAATTTTAAATATTTATTGTTAAACATTTCTCTCGAAACTTTGCTAGTTACAAAGAAGAGTATTGTCATTAAAAGGAAAAACAAATGCATTTATCAGAAACTTTACGGAATTTTGGTTTAATAATTTCTTAATATTTGTTAGAACAAAGAAACATTTTCTTTATTATATTTTCTTTGCTTAATTTTTATCTATCGGAAAGTTCTGTTGAACTCTTTATTTATACCGCAGTTCTCAATGTACTGAGAATAAATACAGAATTTATAATAATCTAAAAATATCCTTTCTAAAAATAACAATTATAGGATGAAATCTTAGCATATTACATTCATAAGTAATTCTGTGTAACAAAATATATTGTACAGTATGGAAAATAAATATAATTTAAAAAATAAACAAAAATGTATTTGTTTAAAAAGTTGTTCACATTTTCAGAAGAATGGTGAAGTGGATCATGAATAGAATAAGCTACTTAAAGAAAAATGCTCCTTTATTAAGGACCTTTCTTTCCTGAAAACTTTGACATTTAGTTTACAATTACTAAAATACGCTCTATTGATAAATGAGAGGGTATATTAAGGATGAGGATTAATATACAAAAAGGTGTAAATATCTATACTTATATATATTTACTGCTATTTATAATTGCTCCTGTATTCTCTTTTTCCTAAATTTCACAACATTGTCTCCCTAAATTCCAAAGTAAATAAACTCTTCATAAATAGAATTCTTTTTACCCTTCAATGTGTTATCAATGCATACTGAAAGAAAGTGGATTGCATTTATGTGCTGCTGCTTCACTTTTTTTACTTTATAAACCCACGTACATTATTGCAAGCATTTGTGTTTTTCTTATAAATGTGAAAATAATCTTACTAGCAGTTTTAATGAATTAATTAATTCATGGTAAACATTAAATATGTTACTTAGTGAAAAAAAAGTGTCATTTATTAGTGAATTTGAGAAATGTTAAAAAAGTTGCAATTTTTGTATTGATTATTTATATATATTACATAAATCCCTTACTAACAAACTAAAAACTGTAATGGTTTATTCATTCTACATATTGAAATGCCTTTATTTGTATTTAAGTTTGAAAAAGGGATTATGAAAATAATACTGAAGTACTAAAAAGTGTACAAATATTTAACGAAAAATCTTTGCACTTTTAGAAATGTTAAAATTGATAACGTGTTAATAATTTACCTGAATATAATTGAGTCTTTGTTTACCAAAATATGAGGAATTCCGAGTAAATTTTAAAGGGCTTATTATTAACACTAAAGTAATATTAAAATATGTATTCAGTAATTCTATTTTTCTCTTTCTATTTATGATGAAACTATTAGAAAGTTAAGATTTTTAAACTCATCAGAGTGGGCATTTGGGATTCTTTTTCTTTAACTAAAACATACTAAATATTTTTGAAGCCGGTATTATACTGTTTACGTAGCATATTAATTTTTCTAATAATTCTCTTCAAAAAAAATTTAAATATTTGCGACTTCTTTCGAATAAAGTCGGAATATATTTACATCGCTATATCTTTATGTACATTTCAATATGGTGATATGTTACAATTGTGTCATTCACTTTCTTTCTCTCTATTTGCTTACAGATATAACAAGTAAATAATAAAATCAATGTGTATAATTGTATATATTATCACATATTAGATTTCATTATATATATATATATATATATATATTGATGATTTATTTTCCTAGTAGTTTCCTTTTTTTAAAAGTTATTTATGTAATTGTAAAAATGAGACAAAATATGAATTCATTGTATTTAGTACAGACATTACATGGTGCTTAATAATAAAAATAAGACTTGACTATTAAAACGAACTTTCAAGAAAGATATGTAGATGACCCCTACACTCTGCCTTCTTCAATGAAGATGACATATCAATAAAGGGACTTAGTAATATCTTACTCAATACGTTGTTTCTGGATCATTTGATCCATTTATCGTTCTGTGACACAAATAAAAATTAATGGCAAATATGACTATGTTTTTATGTTTATGTTTTATCAAATATAATTATGTATTTTATAAAAATTTTTGCTCCAATGAATGATTCAAATTACTCCAAATGATTCCAGAACACTTGAAAAAGTATATAATAAGTCATTCATATTTTATTAAAAAAATTATCATCCCACTTCTTCACATAGTTTTCTTCATCTTATCACTATATTAGTGGAAAATATTTGCATTATAAGATAAAATTTAGCTTGAATTCCAACTTGATAACTTTAAATATGTTATAAAGATTAGCATACAGTTACTAAACATTGAAACACAACTGTGTCTTCATTATTAATCAATTTTGAAATTATCTTAATGGTGATTTTGTTTGGAAAAGAAAACTTTTCAGAACAGCTATGTTAAATGTAAATTATGTTAAAGAAGTATTATTTGATTTTCTTATTTCATGTGAAAAATAATGTTATTTTTACAGAAAGATCATTATAGAATATCCGAATTATCGTTCTATCTCAGCGTTATTTTTTGATTCAAATTTTTTTTACCTTACGCATTAATTTCATTATAAGGACTGCTGAAACTATCTTATAATCGAGCTTTCTTCATAAAAAGTTATTAATAAACAAACTTAAAAAGGAAGTAATCCTAATATTCACAATTTAATTGGAAAAGTAAGAAATAAAGCATCTTAGAAGAAAATTTGATGTCAAATCAAATTAAATTTATTAGATGAGACCAGTTCATCCGTAAACAGTCTATTATCGTTACGTAACTTCACTGTACTTGTAGATGAAACGTTACAGCACAAATATTACTTTTTACGACACATGTCACTGAATGTAAAAACAAATACAGTATAGGTATTAGAACTACGTATCGTAAATTCTTAGATCATTAGAATTTTTTTGAAGGCAATTATTTGTTTCCAGATTTCGATTAATTTTTTACCCTCAATGTTATTTTCTTCACCATTTTCATTGAAAAAAAAACTAATCACCGATACTTCCTATTTTAAACAATTAACCATTTAGGAATCAAACTGTTAAAATCCATCAAAAGTAAGATGTAAAATTCGCATCAGAGTAAAAGTAAAATTCTAATCAGATATCAAGTTTCATTTGAAGTGTATAGTTTAGGAAAAATTATTCTTAAATACATACATTTTTCAACAGTATATTATTAATTATAATAGTTATAAGTTATTTAAATTATTCAAAATAAAGTTTCTACTCTGGAAAATAATAGTGACCTCAATAAAAAAGTATATTGATATGTATATTAATTTTTAAGTCAGATATAATTTTATATTTTTCTTTGAGGACAATGCAATTAAATAATGCCTCGTATTTAAAATTCAGATATTTATTGTTTTAGCCGGAAACAGATGGTATTCACACATACATCAACTCTAATTTTCTCTTCTCGAAAGTGGAGAAACTATTTTCATAAAATAACAATTGAAGATACGTTTTTCCTCCAGAAACGTTTTACGAAAAATGACGAAGAAATAAATGAAGTTCTTTTAACAATATTTTTTTGCTAAAATTACTAAAAACCTGCTGAAGAAGCGAGCATCTGAAGCTTTCAATTAATGTTTACTGCTTATTTTGCTATGCGTTGAATGAAAAATTCAATAATTTAGGAGAAAGGATGAAGTTACTTATTTATTAATTAATGGACGATTTTTCTTTACATCGATGAATATTTAAAATAAATACCATCAAATATAAGTAATCAAGAAATAATATATATCACTTAAACTGAACATAAAGCTAATAACAACCTTAACATTAGCTAAAATAAAAAAAAAAATCTGTTTAAAGAAATGAGTCAAAAACATTTGGCTCAAGGTTGATATAATCACCATTAACCATATCATTGAGAAAAAAACCTATTCTGATACAAAAAAACAAAAAAATGAATAAATGTAACATACTTCAAAAAACATTTCTGAAAAATAAATTGTCGGGAACAAAGATATATCGTGACGTCATATGATATAATGTGCACTAGAGCAATGCGAAATGAAGTGGTAATTATTTTTTTCTAAATGGAAGTGGGTAAATCAAAATCTTGATTACACATTGGATATTAAAAATGTGTATATAATCTAATAATTGATTCCCTTTCCCCCTCTGTCGTTCTTTTGTAAAAGACGACCAAATATTTGTCTCGCACACCACGCGAATACCCTATTTTTCTGGATGGAATGATTTAAATATAAATATTCGGTAACATACCCGTTTCATCTGTATTTTCAAAGAAATTGTCAAAATTTAAGGATAAGTAATCAAACTTTAAAATTTATTTTAAAGTACAATAAACTTTAATATCTCATAATGTTGCAAGGATTGTAATCCTGTGATGTTTGAAAAAATAAGTCGTAAAGTATATCAAAAATTTTCAAAAACTTCTTTAATATTAAGCTTAAGGAATCAGAAAGAATTTTGAAATCACATGAATTTCGAAAATTTCTATTCAAAGTGCACACAATCAACATTCATAGGTTTAAATGCTTCGACATTTGGACATCTGAACATTTTTAAGTTTGTGCTATGCCAATAAGGGATATATTTATATTAATAAAGAACAATTACTCTATTCCTTCAGGTTTAACTATGATATCAAAATTTCAAAATGTAGCTATATATTTTGACAATATTTTGCAATATATGTCATTTTACTAATTTTCACACAATAAAATATTTAATCTTCAAAAGAAAGTCATAACATACTTAAGATATGTAAATAACAGCTTATTATATATATATAGTTTTTCTCTCTCTCTCTCTGAAGAAATGACAAATTTATCTCAATATTTTATATACTATCACTATATATTTCCATTTAAATCAAGAAATCGTAGAGATTTATTTATTTGTTTAACCAATACTGTGTGTGTGGAGTTTGAATTTTTAAGTGAGTGATTGCTTCTCCTTTTCCGTATAAATTACGTAAACTATGGTTATTCTGAAGAATAACAAATATTTTGCAGTACATGTCAATTTACTTACTTAAAGGCTAATGTACGCGGAAGGTCTGAGAAAAATATCATTATTGTCATGTTTCAATGAAAAAGTAAAATTTTACAACTAATATTACTCTATTGTTATGTATAGAATTTTAAAACAAATGAAGTACAAAGAAATTGATTTAGATACGTTAATTTTTTCTATAGGGTAGGCCATCTTTAATACTTAACTATATAATGTTATTTATTCTCGCTTTCACAAAATGTGTTTTTCATATACTTGTACTTCATTTTACTAATACACTTATTTTTGACAAAGGTAGACTTTGCTTTCATACCACGTAACTTCAGTAAAACATGTAATAAAATACAAGCATTTGGAAACTAATAATACTGATAATTAATTTTATTAATAATATGCAATCATTTTGTAAATTTAACGTTCTATATAGAGGTTTTAATGTTATACTTAAATTGTGCTTCGATGAGAGCTTTAAGTTCGTAATTAGAATTATCAAAATTATGTACCAACGAATGAATTGTTCGCAATTTGTGAACTACATAAAACCAAAGTAGTAGAATTCAATTATGGAAAAAAATCAAGAATTGTACGCTTAAATAGTAATTGCTACAAATGTACATAAAGGCGCTGTATTTGAATCGGGACTGTCTTTTTTTTCCTTCCAAATTTTCAAAATGATTTATAGATGATTTTCTTTTTCCTCTCATAAAATATGTCACAACTGTTACTTAGTTTCTGTTAATGTAACAAACGAACGAAGAATGCAAATGTACGAAAGCGAAACTAACCAAAATCTTATTTGTTTCCTAGTAATATTACTTCACGGTTTTGATTGTTCTATAACTTTTGAATAAATAAATAGAAATCGAAACATATCAATAACATACACACATGTTCATACGTTAATTAAAAATCATAGATTTCTTACTATTTTCAAAGACATACCATTTGCCGATGAGCCAGTCTAATACAGTAGACGATTATCCGTCACTGTCGGATACGATATAATACAAGGTGACAAAGCATGACGATCTTTTCTTTTCTATCGTATCGAGGGCTTTTTGATAGACGAACAGAGAGAAAATAAACTTAAAGAAGCAAACTTTCACTTTGATTTTCTTTTGGGTGTCTGTGATGGTGTGGACAATCGTTGGAAGTTGATGGATGAATTTGACAATGAAAAAGGAAATAAACAGGAAACGAGCTTTCGGCAAATTTTTATATATTGAGAAAAAAAATTCCGGTTTTGAAGAATAGGTTAAAATTTTTGCAGGCCGTCAAATTATTTTAAATTGAAATTGATACGGCTTGCCATAGTGACTAGAGTCTACTTAAGCGACTCGTTGGGTTCCGAACCAGTGGACATTTTAATATAATTAAAAAACAAAAAGAAAAGAATTTATTGGTGATTTATGAGAAAAGTTTTAGGCTAAGTTATTAAAGTGTTATTTTTTTCTATGTCTGCATTTCATACAATTATAATACAAGTAAATTTACTTTGGAGAACAAAGCATGTTTCAGTATTAATATTTTTATTAATGCAATCAAACTAGAATATTTTTAATGTTTTAAGTTAATGAACTGGTGTGGTTTCCTGACAAGAAATCTTATAAATCACTTAAGCCTTTAATAAAAATTACATTTATAACTTCCCTGAAACACTTTCCCCCCCTTCATTTCTTAGTTTTTTGACGTGTAAGTAAATAAAGCTTTTTACCATGTTATTAATTTACTATTAGAAAATTATCCGTACTTTTATCCCTACAGGAAGCAAATTGTCTAACTTGTCTTTAGTATTTTGGTTACTGCATTTATGAGATAAATTTTGGAAGTTAAAGTTGTAATTAAATATGATTATATATCTGCCTCAGTATTAGCTTTACATGAAGAAAAATACAATATATTTTCATTTCAAAATTCTTTCGAGTACTTTTATTTTTATCAGGATTTTCCTAAAAAAAATTCCATATTAATAAAATAACTAATTTTCAAAATAAATAGTTGCTAATTGCTTTCATTTTATTATATATACAGATTATATTTTATTATTTTATATATTTTTATATAGCTTAAATGTTTTTATATTTATTATTTCATATATTTTATTTCTTCAAAAGGATTGCATATTAGTATAGAAGAGCTATTTATCAGTATTATTTATATCGAAGCTGTTTATTGAAAGGCAAAATATCGGATACAGAATAGTAAAAATTATTATTCTTCGACACAAAAGATTATAAGGATATAATTTAAAAGCTAACTGTATTCTATGCCTACCTTTAATATCATGATAAGTATGAATTAATAAATATGTTTGAAAAATAAACAAAGGGTATATAAAAATGATCATTTTTTTTAAATTTTAATTTTGAAAAGAATTTAGTGATTTGAATTCAATATTTGCTTCGGTGAAACCTAAGTAACTGACGAATGCTCCAAGTCAAGTTAATTTTAAATGTATTCATTAATTTCTATATATTATACATAGAATAGATCAATTAAGAAGTATTTGATCAATTTAATTACATGAATATATAACCTGTTTATTATAACAGTTAGATTTAACAAATAAATAAGTTACGTGTAATAAATTAATTTATAGATAGTTTACTATTTATACAGATAAAATTTGGTAATTATGTCTTTTCTACTAAAATTGTGCTTCCTTACCACTGAAATTATATTTCGATAATTTTTGTTCAAGATTTAACTCGTGGACTTAAATCACTTTCAAATAGAAATGTTCATCAAAATCATGTCAGAAAATGTTTTTGTCATTTTTTCTGCTTCAGTGTATGACATACGGTACTGAACAATTTTTAGGCATCTCAAAAGATTTTTTATCTTATTATTAGAAATTGTGAATAAATATGGTGAGAAATTGATCTTATATATATAGGAAAGTGGTGTTGCTAAAACCTTCCTTCCCCATAACATCCAATCAGAAGGTGTAGGCTATACAAATAAATAAATAACTACGAAAGACTAAAAACAAGAAGAACTAACAATTTATTTAAAACTTAACGAGAACAACTTTTAACATTTCAACTATGAAACTCGACCTTCACAGGTCTGCAATCTGCGAAGCAAGTGTGTCTACCAAAGATCGCTTCCTCCTTTTCTTTAAAATGGCTTGCAGTTCCGCAGATAAAAATGACGTCCCAAGATGACGTAGGCAGCCGCCACATGACTCCCCCTCCAGTCTCACGAAGGGAGACGAAACCTCACTTTCCTGCCGGATCTTGTTCGATATGCTGGCGGATCTTGTTGGATGGTGGAATCCTGCTCCACTGGCTCATCAGATGTTCCTATGCACCTTTCACAAGTGTACCTCTGAGGCGTGCCGAATCGAGAAACCCAGGTGTTTAAGTGTACCTTAGACTGCTGACAATCGATGCAAGTTTTGCACCACATGCCGATATCCTTATTCATACCTGGCCAAACATATTTAGATGTTATGAGGTGTTTAGTAGCGCGCATCCCTGGGTGAGACAAACTATGTAACTCATTAAAAACTTTGCGTCTTAATTGATGAGGAACATAGAATCTGTTAACGCCTGTAGAGCTATCCGCATACAACTATTTAGCGCCATCAGGCATTTGAATTTTTATCAGCTTACCACTGAATTCCATTCTACCTTCTAAAATTGATTTCAATTCCTCGTCTTTTCCCTGAAACATTGACCATGACTCCAAATCAGACAGCGAGGAAAATTGTATTTCATTAATCCTCGATAAAGTGTCAGCTACAACATTACCCTTACCTGGTAAGTACCTAATGTCTGTAGTGAATTGTGAAATGAAATCTAGATGTCTCAATCGTCTGGGAGAGGCCTTTTCATGTTTCTGTGAAAACACGAAGATAAGAGGTTTATGATCTACGTATAAAGTAAAAATACGAGCTTCTAACAGATGTCGAAAGTGTTGTATTGCACTATAAGCTGCCAATAATTCTCTGTCGTAAGTAGAATATTTACATTGTGCAGAAGATAACTTCTTTGAAAAGAATCCAAGAGGTCTAGGACCATCAGAAGAAATTTCTTGGAGGACTCCTCTCATAGCAAAATCACTGCAATCTGTAATTAACGCTAATTTTGCATCTACTGAAGGATGGTATAAAAGCGTTGCATTCGCCATAGCAGTTTTAATCTCTTCAAAGCTTTTCTCCCTTTCCGGATTCCACTGAACTTCCCTTTTGTCACATTTTTTTGCACCGATTAACAGTTGATTCAACGGTGACAAAATAGATGCGATGTTTGGGATAAACCTATGATAATAGTTTACCATGCCTAAAAACCGACGCAAGTCAGAAATAGTAACGGGTTTTGAGAATTTTACTATTGCTTGTACCTTTTCACTATGAGGGGTACATCCTTTATCATTAATTGTATGTCCAAGAAAATCTATTGTGTCTTTCCCAAAGTCGCATTTGGACTCGTTCAACACGATACCATAATTTTTAAATCGTGTGAAAACTTCTTCCAAATGTATTTTGTGCTGGATATGATTTTCACTGGCGATTAGGATGCCATCCAAGTAAGGGAAACTATAATCTAGTCCTCTCAAAACTTCATTAATGAACCTTTGGAAAGTTTGCGTGGCAGAACAAAGACCAAAGTTTAAAAATGGAAATTCGAAAAGTCCGAAAGGGGTAATAATGGCAGTTTTGGGTATATCTGGAGGGTGCACTGGTATTTGGTGATAAGCACGTACCAAATCTATTTTTGAAAATACCTTCTTTCCTTTTAACATATACATGCAATCTTCAATGTGAGGAATAGGGTATTTATCAGGTACTGTGATACGGTTTAAAGCCCTGTAATCTCCCGTAGGTCTCCAATCTGATGATCCTTTGGGAACCATATGCAAGGGACTAAACCAATTACTTTTCGATGGTCTGCAAATACCTCTCTCCATCATATACTCAAATTCTTGTTTTGCGATTTTCAATTGAGCTGGATTTAACCGACGAGCTTTTGCACAAACTGGGGGTCCAACTGTAGGGATGAAATGCACAGTATCGTGCTTAGTTGTATTCTTAAGGGAAACGTTCAACTGAGTAATCTCCTTAAACTTACGCAAAAGATCCAAGTATTCGGAATTCCCGACAATGGTTTTTACCTCTGGGACATTACTTACAGTAGTTTTGCCTCTAGCTTTTAAATCAGTTAAAGGATCAACCAAACAGCGTTTTTTCAAATCAACCAGCAAACCAAAATGCTCCAAAAAGTCCGCACCGATAATAGGATTAGTAACCTCAGCGACAATGAAAGGCCATTGAAAATTACGTCTTAAACCTAAATCAAGTGTCAGTAACTTAGAACCAAAAGTTTTGATTTTAGATCCATTAGCTGCGTATAAAAAGAAATCAGTTTTCCCATTACTTTTAGTTACATACGCTTTAGGATAACAGGAAACATCACTACCTGTATCAACAAGAAAACCGGTACGATTGTTTACATCATTAACAAAAAGCCTGCGACTTTCACCTCTTAAAACAGAAGACGTCGCTACTCCTGTGAGTGATTCGAGTTTTTTTGCTCAAATGCACATGGAGGTATGCAACCTTTTTTCCTTTTCCCGAAATTTAAAATGGTACCAGCACAGCCAACCTTCCCGTTTCTTAGCACTAGCTCTAGATACCGATGTACTTCGTCTACGTTGTGGATTTGGGGATGCATGTCTTGAACCCGACCTAACCAATCTCGAGAGTTCATCTAACTGTTGTTGCATCTTAAACAATTGCTCATCCCGACGACTAACGTGATCAGTACTCGAATTACCATCAGAAACGGAGTTTATACTGCCCTGTGAAAATTCAATAATTTTGTCCGCCATTTCCGCTAACTTGTTTAGTTTCTCTGAACTAACAGCTAGAACGGCTTGAACTTGCGGTGGTAAACGCCTCATCCAGATGTTTTTAAGAAAAGATTCGTCTACATGGTTTTCACTTAATTCTCGCATTTGTCTAAGCAATAAAGACGGGGATTTATCACCTTGTTCCAAATCCTCAATTAGAGTTTTAACTTTCCGGTTTTGCGATACTTCAAACTGCTCTAGTAAAAGGTCTTTAAGAGCCGTATATGGACATGGGGGTGGTTCACACACTATATCTGTAGCATGTGAAAGAGTTTCAGTGTCTAATGAAGCAACGAGATGGTCAAATTTTGTTTGCTCAACCGTAATGCCAGCTAACCTAAAACTAGCTTCAAGCTTCATAAAAAATAGTTTTACATTACGGGGCCAAAAACTAGGGACCTTAACTGTTACTCTTTCACAACTATTATTTGAACCTACAGCTCCTTCACTTTTAGTATCTGTACCTTCAAGCGACATCTCTATCTGAGCTAGTGGGATAATGAGTGAGTGATTGTGAAGTTTATTGGCGCAAGAGGAGTTATTGAGAATGTATTTATATAAAGCGCACTGGTGTAAGAGCCAGATGTAACTAAATCAACATCTCAAAGCGGCAAAAAAATAAAAATTTTACCGACCAAATTCCTGCCTCAGAGGTTCGAACCATAGATAAGGACGTTACCAATTCACAGGTGTCAGTGAGTTTCCGTCGGATAGTAAATCTTGACAACTTGCTTCCAATTAGCCTTTCCGGGAGTATTCCATGCTTGTTTCTTGAACGGGTCACCAGCTTATAGGAACGAGGTTTTGCTAAAACCTTCCTTCCCCATAACATCCAATCAGAAGGTGTAGGCTATACAAATAAATAAATAAGTACGAAAGACTAAAAACAAGAAGAACTAACAATTTATTTAAAACTTAACGAGAACAACTTTTAACATTTCAACTATGAAACTCGACCTTCACAGGTCTGCAATCTGCGAAGCAAGTGTGTCTACCAAAGATCGCTTCCTCCTTTTCTTTAAAACGGCTTGCAGTTCCGCAGATAAAAATGACGTCCCAAGATGACGTAGGCAGCCTCCACATATATTTTGGACAATTTAGAATTATTTCTGGTATTTAAATGGTCAATTTAGGATTGTATTTGAATGTTTGGTATTTTAAACATATATTATATATGTAAAACTTTTCTCTTCGCATGTAATACCCTCAAATATAACGCAAACTGATGTAGTAAAGTAAGCTTTTAATTACCAAAAATAATTGAAAATTTAATAAAAGAAAACAGAATTGTTGACTTTTATTAATACCTACTCAGTTTTAATTGAATTAATTTTTTTCATCTTTACCGCTAATTCAAGCATAATATTTCGTTTGCTTTATACATTTATTAAGACTATAATACTGAAATTATTTATCAAGAGTTCCATTCCCTCTAGACCAAATTAAAAAGGATCAAAATATAAATTTGATTTCCTTTTAGAAGTTAACAAGTAACAAGTTTTTCGCACACCGTTGTAGTTTTAAATTCACAATTTATTAATTAATGAAACGATTAACTGCATAATAAATCGAAAAAATATTTGTTGCACATTTTGTATTGTCATTCAGTGGGACACAGATAAAATGATCCGGAAAACATTTCAATACTATTATTGTGTTTTGAACCTATATTAAATGCATATCCTACAGCATCATCTTTCCTGCTTAGTAAATAAATGTTTCTCTATTTTAAAGACTCTTATGAATAGTAGTTCAGAAATTTTGAAGCAATGCAGCATTTTATATTTTAAATTGTTTTTATGTATTTCAAGTAGGAAACTATATTACATTAAATGCATATACTGCTTTGGCTTTCATTGCCAGAGAGAAAGAGAGGGAATTTCAACTTGCTTCAAATTTATATGGAGGTATAAATCCTTTAGATCATATGGTAATCACTTAGAATGGGATGAAGAAATTTTAGTAATGTGGTAGAGATTATTCCTATAAGTGTGTGGTAGAGATTATTTCATGGGAAAAGTTAATTTAGCAGAATTTACGAGCGAGTTGTCCCATACATTAAAGAATAAATTAGAATTGTGTAAGAAAATAAGAATAAACTCTTTACTATAAGTTAAAGAATGAAAAAAGTTATAAAATTAAATTATTTTTAAGTGAAATTATTATATAGACACGCACACACACACACACACACATATATATATATATATATATATATATATATATAATACATATATTTATAACT
>BMAW01051102.1:223422-235596 GCA_019974015.1 Nephila pilipes | reverse complement strand
ATAAACAGGAAACGAGCTTTCGGCAAATTTTTATATATTGAGAAAAACATTTCCGGTTTTGAAGAATAGGTTAAAAATTTTGCAGGCCGTCAAATTATTTTAAATTGAAATTGATACGGCTTGCCATAGTGACTAGAGTCTACTTAAGTGTCTCGTTGGGTTCCGAACCAGTGGACATTTTAATATAATTAAAAAACAAAAAGAAAAGAATTTATTGGTGATTTATGAGAAAAGTTTTAAGCTAAGTTATTAAAGTGTTGTTTTTTTCTATGCCTGCATTTCATACAATTATCCTACAAGTAAATTTACTTTGGAGAACAAAGCATGTTTCAGTATTAATATTTTTATTAATGCAATCAAACTAGAATATTTTTAATGTTTTAAGCTAATGAACCTGCGTGGTTTCCTGACAAGAAATCTTATAAATCACTTAATTCTTTAATAAAAATAACATTTATAACTTCCCTGGAACACTTACCCTCCTTCATTTCTTAGTTTTTTGACGTGTGAGTAAATAAAACTTTTTATCATGTTATTAATTTACTATTAGAAAATTATCCTTACTTTCATCAATTCAGGAAGCAAATTATATAACTTGTCTTTAGTATTTTCGTTATTGCATTTATGAGATAAATTTTGAAAGTTAAAGTTGTAATTAAATATGATTATATGTCTGCCTCAGTATTAGCTTCACATGAAGAAAAATACAATATATTTTCATTTCAAAATTCTTTCGAGTACTTTTATCTTTTCAGAATTTTCCTAAAAGATATTGCATATTAATAAAATAACTAATTCTCAAAATAAATAGTTTCTAATTGCTTTCATTTTATTATATATACAGATTACATTTTATTACTTTATATATTTTTATATTGCTTAAATGTTGTTATATTTATTATTTTATATATTTTATTTCTTCAAAAGGATTGCATATTAATATAGAAGAGCTATTTATCAGTATACGTATATCAAAGCGGTTTACTGAAATGCAAAATATCGGATACAGAATAGTAAAAATTATTATTCTTTGACACAAAAGATTATAAGGATATAATTTAAAAGTTAGCTGCATTTTATGCCTACCTATAATATCATGACAAGTACGAATTAATAAAAATGTATGAAAATAAACAAATTGTAAACAAGGGGTATATAAGAAATGATCATTTTTTTAATTTTAATTTGAAAAGAAATTAGTCATTTAAATTCAATATTTGCATCGGTGAAACCTAAGTAACTGACGAATGCTCCAGGTCAAGTTGATTTTAAGTGTATTCATTAATTTCTATATATTATACATATAATAGATCAATGAAGAAATATTTTATCAATTTAATTACATGAATATCTAACATGTTTATTATAACAGTTAGAATTAACAAATAAATAGGTTATGTGTAATAAATTAATTTATATATAGTTTACTATTTATACAGTTAAAATTTGGTAATTATGTTTTTACTACTAAAATTGTGCTTCCTTACCACTGAAATTGTTTTTCGATGATTTATGTCCAAGATATAACTCGTTGAATTTAAATCACTTTCACATTGAAATTTTCATCGAAATCATGTCAGAAAATGTTTTTACCTTCTTTTTGTGCTTCAGTCTATGACAAACGGTACTGAACAATTTTTAGGCACCTAAATAGATTTTTTTATCTTATTATTAGAAACTGTGAATAAATATGGTGAGAAATTGATCTTATATATTTTGGACAATTTAAAATTATTTTTTGTATTTAAATGTTCAGTTTAGGACTGTATTTGAATGTTTGGTATTTTACACATATGTTATGCAAGTAAAACTTTGCTCTTCACATGCAATACCCTCAAATATATCGCAAACTGATATAATAAAGTAAGTTTTTAATTACCAAAAATAATTGGAAATTAAAAAAAAGAAAACAAAATAGTTGACTTTTATTAATATCTACTCAGTTTTAATTGAATTAATTTTTTTCATCATTACCACTAATTCAAGCGTAATATTTCGTTTGTTTTATACATTTATTAAGAATATAATACTGAAAATATTTATCAAGAGTTCCATTCCTTTTAGACCAAATTAAAACGGATCAAAACATAGATTTGCTTTGCTTTTAGAAGTTAGCAAGTAACAAGTTTTTCGCATATTGTTGTGGTTTTAAATTCACGATTTATTAATTAATTAAGCGATTAACTGCATAATAAATCGAAAAAATATTTTGTTGCACATTTTGTATTGTCATTCAATGGGAAACAAATAAAATGAGCCGGAAAACATTTCAATACCATTATTGTGTTTTGAACCTAAATTAAATGCATATCCTCCAGCATCATCTTCCCTGCTTAGTATAGAAATGTTTCTCTACTTTATAGACTCTTATGAAGAGTAGCTCAGAAATTTTGAAGCAATGCAGCACTTTATATTTTAATTTGTTTTTATGTATTTCAAGTAGGAAACTATATTACATTATATGCATATACGGCTTTGGCTTTCATTTCCACAGAGAAAGGGAGGGAATTTCAACTTGCTTCAAATTTATATGGAGGGATTTCTTTAGATCATATGGTAATCACTCGGAATGGGATGAAGAAAGTTTAGTAATGTGGTTGAGATTATTCCTACAAGTCTGTGATCATGGGAAAAATTGATTTAGCAGATTTTACTAGCGAGTTATCCCATACATTAAAGAATAAATTAGAATTGTATAAGAAAATAACAATAAATTCTTTACTATGAGTTAAATATTGGAAAAAAGTTATAAAATTAAATTATTTTTAAGTGAAACTTTTATACAGACACACACACACACACACATATATATATATATATATATATATATATAATACATATATTTATAACTTATAGATTCCTTAAGAGTATTTACACATCTGCTGAAGAAAAACATAGAAAATAAGGACACCATTAGTAAATATATAAAGTGAACATTTTTCGTTTAAATAAAGTTTACATACCGCTAAATTGTCAAAGATATAATTGTGTTTATAATTTCAAACTATAAGCTATGATCAGGAGAAGGGAGAACAACTAACGTAGAGCTTCCTCTTAAAACACGAATGGGTATTTTGAACATTCTAGCAATGTATATACAGTGTATTAAAATAATTAATATGTTTTACTAAAAAAAGACTTCAGTATTTATACACATACTGCTTAATGATAAGTGTATGGTATTTATATTGATGCGAATGTTTTTCTTAGAATTATTTACTTTAATGTTTGGATTGAATGATTTCTCCAACAATTATTCAATCCAATATCCTTTAAATACTTAATCTATTTAAGGATAATTGCCAATATATTAACACATATCTTTGGCTACTACTAAATAACTTTCTTCCTGCTCTCTTTATAGGATTCGTCACCTGAAATGAACTTTCTTACAACGAAATAAGTAGCTATTCAAAACAAAGGCGAATTATGTATCCTTTAAATAACTTTTAAAAATATCTTAATCCCTAGGACGTATTTCTTATCCTGTATGCAAATAGTAGTTTGAAAGAATCATAAAGCGTACTTTCTTAAAGAACATACGGGCACATGAAGCGTCTGTTTAAACAGCAGAAGAAAAACCGTAGAATGACACGAATCACCCTTTCAGTACATCGTACTAAAATACCACAAATCTACCCGAAGTTTCATCACTGAATGTTATGCTTATATAGTGGAGAAAACTCCAAAGCAATTTTTCTGTCATTCCAAATAAAAGACATGCAATAAGAAATTTATATTTTGATTCTGAATCGCATATGTGGAAAAAATACACTCCTCTACCGGAAAGATCTTTTACAGACAAACTAGGTTAGAACAAAAAGTACCCCTTACAAAAACAGATACTAGTTATGATGGTAAGCAATCTAAGATATAGATTCATTGCATTTTGTTTCTTTCTTTGGTTTTTTCTCTCTGATATTATTATTTTAGTCTTCTCTTTTCTCGTGTTGTTATTTTCGGTTGAATTATGTCAGTAGGTATAGCAATATTTTCTTATCTCAGGCGATAAGCATCGTAATGCCGTTTCAATAATCCTTTATTGGATTGGCTGTCTTTGTTCTTCATAAAGTTTAGCCAACGTCCAGAAAGCCTCCCACGTTTGTTGAGAAATGTTCTGTCATATTAATATCAGGAATGAATTAAGAGTGAAATCAGTGAGTTCTCCCTTTTCCATTAACATTGAAATGTGAGTGACGTTAGGTCAAGTGGTGATGTTTATGCTCTCGTGATCCCGGGATTAAATCGAATAATTAATATTTCGTTCAATATGAAGACATATGTGAAAAGTTAGGGAAATTGGTAGTTGTAAATTAGCTGCGATGTCCAGAAAAATGTCATTATGGATGCATAATTTCAAATTATTTCTAATCAAACATTTTGAAACGTAGAAGTCTGTATGCCCCTATCTGCATAAATAAGAATTAGTGCCACTTAAATACGGCTGTTATTCTTTTTATAAATCTCTAACTCGTTGTTTGACATTTTGAAATGATTTTTAGTTCTTTCGTCAATTAAATCTTAAAATTTAAAACATTTAATTAATATGTAAATTGTATGTATAAGAGATAAGCCATTGCATTACTATTAACCTAATTTAAATTATTTTTATAGATATTGTTTTAGTCTTAAATATTTTTGCAATTATCATTATTCTAAACCCTTAAATAGTTAATTCAAATATACGTACATATTCTTATGTTATAAATTAGAAACATTTCGAAAATGTAAATAACTCTTAACTTTTTATTTTAAGTTCAGAAAACTACTTAATTATTGTTTTATAAATTACTCGTAATAATATCTACTTATTGTTCAAGGCCAGAACATTCTTTAACGTATTGCTTAAATAATTAAATTAGACTGAATTCTAAGTCATGGAATGGAATTATCGTAACAAAACATTGGCACCTTAATGCAATAAATTATTTTGATATTTTATTTTTCACTTTAATCATGTATTCCTCCAAAGTTTGTTTCACTTGTTTTTTTCCCCTTAATATTATAAAAAAGAATTATAAATATAATATTGTATTTATTAGATGTACATAAACACAATAACGATTCTTATAATTCTTTTTTTTTTTTTAATTTTAGAAGTATTTTAAATGCTTACCATTATAAAACAACGTGTTTTTTAACTCTTACTGTTTTTTACTCTTTTCAACAAATCAGTTTTTTTTGGAAATATATATAATAGTGTAAATCTAATGAAATCTACTTATGTTTTTGTAGATATAAATTCGATTAAATTTTAAATTGAAATGACTTACACTGCCTTTGAATATGGATAAAAATAACCATACATTTTAAATAAAATGTATTCAACTTATTTACGGGAATATTTCGTAAATTATTTATTGAATATTTTTAAAAGATCTCTCAATTTTCAAAACAAAACAGAATAATGATCAATGTAAAACAGTAACAAAACTCCTAGTATACGTATAAAGTAATATTAACTTATTTTTGTAAAACCAAAATTATGCAATTTTAATCATAAAATGTTTAGAAAAGACTTATTTTCTTACAAACATTCATTTTTTACCACACTCTTTTAGTTAAAATTTTATTAAATAGTTACATTTCATTTACATCACCAATAGAAAATTTTAAATCCATCAAAATACTCTGCTTCCATTTTTCGAAACCGAGTGAAAAGTATTTTTTCCGATCTCCAATATTTGATCTTTAGCTTAAAATACCTAACATTGGCTTCATTCAACAATCCTCATAATCTCTTATCCTGATGCATTAATTGCATTAACGTGGAACAATTAACTTTTCTTTCTTTTACTGTAACATTAAGCATGCATGCAGCCCGCAGTCTTAATGTTCGTTTAATGAGTAGAGCACACATTCAACGGAATAATCACCGATGCTCCATCGGAAGCATCAAATAGCAAGAACAACGAAGAATTACAAATAGAATCCAATAGATGTTGATTTGGTGCAATGAATTCAGAGTTATTTTGTCTCCTTTTATGGTTATCGCGTTAAATAAGCGATGTACAACTGGGTGCTTATTTGAATGTACCAAAATAGCAGTTCCTTGTAAAAAAAGAATACCACATATAAATTACTATGAACCTGAAGTAATATATACGTGTGTGTTTGTTTTTTGTACACGTATGGATATTGTCCTCTGATATATTTTACATTCAATCTTGAAATTTATTTCTTTAGATTGTTCTTCTTCTTATTGTTATTTGCTTTATTAGACCACAACATGCCCTTTTTACATTTGTTTGTATTTTTAATTATTAAACATGATTCTAACAGTTGAATTTTACTTGAATATATTATTAAAGAACTTTTAAAATGCTAAACATAAATTTTAATGTGAAACATTAAAACAATCTATTTTATTCATAAAATCATTTATTCTTGATTACATATTCACAAATATTCAAATGCCATTCCTTTCATATTTTTATGTTATAAGCGTTATAGTGTTAGCATATGATGTGTATATTCCATTGAAACATAAATAAAAACACCATGAAGCCGAGTTTATCCTATACGAAATTTGCGATACGTACTATCATCATGTTTTAAGTTTCATTATCATAATTTTTTCATATCATATATATAATGCAATATCCTCTAACAATTTTTGATAAATATCTTCATCAGTTATTGAATAGGATTTTAAAAGTTTCATTTTTTAAAATTTAAATGCACTCGTTATGAAAAAGAATATGTTTCTATTGTATATAATACGCAAGTACTAAGGCAGTTATGTTCATATATAATTTATTTTTCATATTCTCTTGCCCTGTTAAATTAGTTTACCAATCAAGAAACAATTCGAAATAATTTAAATGCAATAGCTATTATTTAAGCCATTTCGCAAATATAATCTAAAAAGCATATTTCAAAACTATATATCTCCTGTGAAGATGGAGAACGGCTGATAAAGTATTTAAAAATGTGAGAAGAATCACAAAACTATCTGCACAAGGAAACAGCTAGCTAGTCTCCAATATGCATAGGTTTATTAAGAATAAATAAGAGCTATAGCCTCGTGTCTAACCTCCCGTGTCTCCCTACTCCACAAAATACATTTATTTACTAAGAGTTTCCATTGAAATGAACGATAGAAAGATGCTTAACGACGTATGAGCTCCATTTGTAAATACAAGTCGGATGGCTTGATCTCCCAAAAGACTGAGTGATTGATCGGTATCTCTGCAAGCATTCATTTTTAAGTCAAATGTGACAGTCGAAAGAAAGCCTCCTGAGTCTTTATAGAACTTTCTTGGGAAACAAGCTTTCGAAAGATGTGCAAATCATCGTTCACTCACTGCATATCAACACTGAAACTAAATAAATTATTTAACTCATTGCGTGGCATAGGGCTTTGGAAAGATAAAGTCCTTTAGATCAGTTCAATAAACGAAAGTTTTTCTAACGGAAAACAAGAGTGGTCCTTTGAAAAGCTGCAACTCATTAGTTTCAATTGTTGATGTTTCTAAGCAGAAGAGAATGTTAATCAAAGCCGTATTGTATAAATATGAATTTTCATTCTTAGAAATAAATCATTTAATATCAACAACGTTTTTCATAGAAAGGGAAATGTACTTTTGTGGCATCTTTTCATGAATGTTGCGCACCATATTTACAAATTAATTGTTTCTGTTTCCTTCGTGTAATAAGCACAGATTCTAACTAATGTATTGTGAGAGATTAATTTATAAATGATGCTATTGTATTGAGAAGACGTACTATAAAAAACGCATTTAAAAAAAGACGTTCTAAATCTATTGAGTTTTGAAATTTTCTATAGGTTTGGTATGAACAAAAATTTACTGCACAATTACTACTAACCACTCTACACTTGAAACAATACATATTTCTTTCAATATATAAATGTTGTCTTGGAAGTAGTATTAATTTGTTACTGAATAATTTATACAGCAGTTACTATTCTGTATGAAGACATTCTATATTCAGGATTTGAACTCATTGCTAGAACTCATGACTTGGTTTTTTGTTTTGATTTCAACATGGAAGACCAAAAAGGTGTACTATATTGTCATCTGTTCAATTTTTAACATAATATTTGATTTTATAGAAAGAGTTTGGAATCTAACTAAAATTTAACATCAAATCAAAGGATTTAATGTAGATCAAAGATCCTTATTTGTATTGTATGATATGTTGAAAGTAAAAAGTCGAAGGTTGTGGTACAAAGAAAAAGACATTTGCTCTTGAGCATAACTCAAAATTACAATGTGTCTCATCAGTAATTCATCGAAACTAATAATAAAAATAAATTCCCGCAGAGTCACTTTGAGTTGCTTAAGGAAAAAGTGTATATATAAGATTTAATAAATGGAAAAATTATTCACATTTAACAAAAGAACATATTATATACCTGGATAACAGAAATACATAGACATCAGAAAAAATTGTGCAGAAAAAAACGTACAGCAAAAAGACCTTCAAAGGGATGTTAATGAATAATCTTGAGCATATGATCAGGAAACAAAACATTTTCTTCCGAATATTTATAATTCATGGAGGAAATAATGTTGACATTTAATGCATTTTTTCGAGTGCTAAGAATGGTATTAGCATTTTCAGTGACTTATATGTATGCATATATCAATATGGCTTGCAAAAATTCCCAATCATAGAAAAAAAAGCAGAACAAATTTGATTAGAAGCTTTTAAGGTTTTATTTCAACCTGGTATTTAAAAATAGAGTAGAATTAGCATTTTGCCGAAATAAGTTTGATTACAAATGCTGCCTTCTCACCAATGTAAATTAACATTTGAATAGAGCAGTAAACAATGAAATAAATTTTATTCAATATCAGAAGTCGTACTCCATTGTTCCAAATGCAAATAAGTATTTTATATGTTTTAATAGACTAGTTGTATCATACAGGGAAAAAATAATATTGATTTTTTAAGAATTTGTAGGGCTCGCTACAAACGTATATTTTTCATGAAATTTAGTAAGTAGTTGCAAATTATTATAATAAATATAAATTTGCATATATATTATAGTAAGACTTATTCTTAGGAAGAATATCTTTCAAATATATTTCACTGTGCTGACAATACACATCAAAAATTATCTTTAGTTATAATACCTGTTCTAAACATAAATAATAGTAACAAACAACAAAACTATATTATTAAACTACAGCTTTAAATCAGTATTTATTGTAAAGAAACACGTCTTATTTCTCATGAATAGAATGAAAATATTATTGTAATTTTCATAAAAGGAATACAAGGCTAAAGTAAATCTTTTTTTTTCACAACAATATTTTTTTCTATTCAATCCGATTAAAGAGTTTCTTGCAAATAAATATGGCATGTAAAAGCGATAGATAGAGTCAGTGTATATAATTTTAGTTCTTTTCATATTTTGCAAAGTATTGTTTGTTTTTAGTTCTTAAAGAGTAAAAATAAAAACATGAAGTATTAGAAATAGGAATTTAAGAATAATTCTTCAGCATATATATATATATATATATGTGTGTGTGTGTGTGTGTGTGTGTGTCTGTGTGTGTGTGTTTTAAATTAAATTGAACATTTTAGAAAATTGTTTGCGGAAATTTTTGTCTTCTTTGCGTAGGGGAGTTAGAATATAAATGAATACAGGAGAACAATATACTTTCTTTCGTAAAGAAATATTTTGTCATTCAATTTATAAATATAAATATAAAATTTTGAGAGAGTAATTGTTAGAAAACTGCTTGATAGTAAATTTGTTATTGATTCAAAAAAAATAGTATAAATATCATCTAATATGAAGCTAAATCAAAATATAAAATTGCTACGATTTGAAATTTCATTATGTCAATAGATATATTTCTTTTGTACACAATACCACTTGCTTAAAGGAATTATTCACTATTTGTGAATCTGTCTTTCTAATATTCTCGATTCAAAAAAATCCTCAAAAGCCAATATTGAATTATTTCAGTTGTATGGTATGTATGAATGATTATTAATTTCATAATAAGGGATTGAAATTAGTGTCACAAAAAGAATAAAAGAGTTATATTAAAATACATCTGCATCTAACTGCATTGATGCTAGTCTATTAATGGATCATGATTCAGAACTAAAATAACTGAAAGCATATTAAGGAAAATAGAGAATGTTTCATTTTTACAAATTCCAATTCGCTTTCCCAAATGTGAAGAAACAAACTTTAATTTTTGCAGCTGCAATTTTAATCTATTTGCTTAAGTAACATAAATTTTCTCTGAGAGTTTAATTTTAATATAATCCCAATACTTTCGTTTTACAAAAATTCAAACAGGCAGAAATTTACGATTTACAAACTTTTAATTAGTATGTTATGCAAGTTCGGAAAAGTGGATAACGCTATTTATATTTCATTCCCATATTGATTCAATGCTTCATAAATTTTGCATGAATAAGGAAACTCGCTGTTAAGTTTTTATTCGAAGCAAAATACAAGTAGAATACTTCGTATAGTAATTCTTTATTAGTAATAATTGTCGGTAATGAACCCACCCCATGACATTTTATATGATATTTATTGTGTGTGTTAGTAATATATAAATTAATATCGGTCATGTGTCCTTTTTGCTTAGAGATTGTTTTTGAAGTAATATATTTTTTCTACTATGGTGGATTGCCTCTTTAATCTAAAATTCCTATATACCATATTTTAGAATAATCTAATCAATTAGTATTATGTACAGTAGTACTGTTAAAAATACTTTTAGTATGAACAACTCCTTTCAAATACTGTCATCTTTCTTTGCATGTTTACAAAATTATGAAACGCTCAATTTTATCAGGTATTTAGAATTATAAAGTGTCTTTAAAGTAATTATATAAAATCAATATTTATTTAAAATTATTAAATAATATTTATTTTAATAATTAAAATGTCAAAAAAATAGAGTTTGGATAGATAGCCTCATCTTCAAACTTATTAATTGCAATTTCTCCCTTCACTTATTTATTTAATAAACTCATATGAAACTACATTCGGAATCTCCCAGCACAGTTTGCTTGGACCTGTTTTGATTCATTTTGTATCTAAATGGCACCCAAATTACTCCCTTACATGCATTAACATGTATGCAGATAATACCGCTATACTCGCCAGATTTAAAAATCCCAAAACTGTCACGAAGGCTCTGAATTTTCACCGGCTAATTGTTGAAAACTTTTTTCATAAAATGGAAAATTAAAATTAATGCTAATAAATCTGCTGCAGTAATTCTCTCAAAAGAGAGATTTCGTCTCTCAGGAAAACTGATCCCTCAGGAGTTACCTCAGATAAAAAAATTCATTCGGAAAACACACATGATACGATCCCGAGAAAAATTACGTCCACTTACTTTTGAACTTTTCCTCTCAATTGGAAGACAATTGGAAATGAGTATCGAAAATAAACTGCTTCTCAATACCTTCGTTATGCGTCTAGTTATCTCTTTCGCTAGTCCAGTGTGGGGGTATGAACACAGATGTAAATCCAACATTAAAATTCTAGAAACACTGTAAAATTCAATTCTCAGAATAAATGCCATATCTAGAAGGCTCATGCACAATGATGAAGTTTGTAAAGCCTTTTAAATAACCACCTTTCGTAAACATAATCAAAATTTATCAATCAATTTCTTCAATTCGTTACCCAATATTCTAAAAGAAAATATTCAAAATCTTGAACCATACCAACCTAATAATTCCAATAGACGGAACCACACTATCCTCCTCAACTCATACGATCCCCCATAGTTTCTTCTAAATTGTAATAGTTTAATTAAATGCATTTTAAAAAACCATACTTAAATTACTTTTTCATAAATTACTTTTTCATCAAAAACTTCAAATTTTAACTATCTCGGTCCAATCTATGAATAATCATTTTCCTTCTTAGGCAGCCAATAGAAATATACACTACCCTCCAGTCGAAATTCTTCTCCTCAAACAATAATTTTCCTCCATCTGACGTCATGATCGCGTACCCCTCCACTCCTTAGCAAGACCACTCACCCACCTCTCCACTCACAGACTCAAAAGACTCCTCCATACTCCTTACTAGTTCGACGTTCGTTCATTGCTTTTCCTCTCCTCGCCTCTTCATCCCAGAAGCCTCAGACCTTCAAATGTCATATTTTTCATCATGTTTTTAAATTCAATTGATTATGCTGTAAAATCATGTTTTTA
>BMAW01051102.1:143181-223412 GCA_019974015.1 Nephila pilipes | reverse complement strand
AGCCTTTCTTAAAAGTGCAGGATGTAACTGCGGAGATTTGTCCGCAGGGTGAACTAGTAAGCTGGTGAGCTGAACTTTGCAGATACAACTGTGATTATGAATAGAAGTGCTGTTTTTGTTCCCGTATCTGTGTCACTAATCTGTAGAAGTGTTGAGTTTCCTGTTTGTGATGTTACTGTCCAAGCTTTGTTATCTGTATATCGTCTTATCTTGAATATTTGCGAAAAATGCATCATTTGTCATTGTTCTTCATGTAGACTGATTTCTCCTGCAAATGCACCCACAATTTTTATTACAATATGTTTAAAATTACCAGACAAAAATTAACTATTCATTCCCCAAACACACATGTTTTCAACCCTTATGTGGATCTTGAGATGACTTTTTAGAACATTTTCTCTACGTGCTCTGCATTTTTTTATTTAAACGAATGAAAATTTTTCCTGAAATTTGTATAGTGCTTACGAATTTGGTGAGTAATTATGAGGTAAAAATCAATGAAATCTATTTTTTTCTATAATATAAATAATCTCCTCATGAACAAGAGATTAATCAATTCAAACATTTTTAAAAAGTAAATCGGTTTCTTATGTATTTTGTGAATGTAAATTAAATTTTTCACAGAATTTTTTTTTTAAAAAAAGAAAGAAACCAATTGTGCTTAAAACTTTAAATCTTATTTTATAGTTATTCATTAATTGATATATCTATAGGTTAGAAATGAAATCTATAATTTTAGAATCAATTCATACACAACATATTTGGATAGCCTTAAAATATATAATAAATTCCTTCCAGAAGTTAATATGCAATTGGAACTTCTCTAAAACAAAGTCAATCGATAGAATAATAGAACCTTACATTATAATTATTTTTGCATAGCTCAGTTTTCAAAGATTATTGAATAACTTTTCTTCATTTAATTAAACGATATGTATCTCGTATTAATAGGGCTTCAGTATTTTTACATTCATGTCATTTCATTGACTAAACACTTAATCTTTGTAATCTCGTTAAATTTCATCAATTTATAATAACTTTTTCTTTAATTAGGCATGTGCTTTAGTCTGTGTTTTTAAATATCTAGTTATCAATAAACACTTGGAAGTGAAACATATTTTACAATATTCTAGAGAATTTTCTTTTGTACAATAATGAATTGTTCCTTTTAATTAGGGATTTTACATACGAAGAAAATATCTCTATATTTATCACAGTAAAAGGAAAACGCAAAAAATGATGCAAATTTACTTCTAATACTAAATAAACGTGTTTAACTTTAACGATACAACTTTGGTAGATCTTCTAACAAAATGTATAGAAACAATACATTGTTAAAAACTCTACCTTCGTTATATCATTCTCTCTCGATACTCTTCAGAATGTAGAGATACAATACTACACTGGTGTTCAAAATTAAGAGAATTTGTATATTTTGTCGAATTTCATGAAAAGAATTGAACAAAATGTAAAAATACTGTTTCGAAACTAAGATGTAAATCATGTATGTCGAATACGTAAGCGTATGCATGTACGGGACGGAACTAGTCGAAAATCCGGATTAATAAGCGCGCGTGCTAAAATCCGCATTTCGTTCGCTAGTGCATTTTGCCGAATTTCTTGATGTTTTTTGTAGTAATCGCTTAAATTAAAATTCACACAGTAAAAATGAGTAACGACTAACCTTTAGATTATGGAATGTTGGGGCGAAATGTGAGTAGGTTAGAAGCAGGTTAGTCTCAAATCCAGATTTTCAGAGAAATCAATTTAACGCCTAGCGTCATTTCTAACTAATGTAAAAAGTTTAAGGATACCGGATCCATCTCGAGAAAGCCTACGCAAGGTCTCCCAAGAAGCTTGACGGTCAGAGAAGATCACCATTTATCCGTCACTGAGAGGCGAAAAAAGAATGCTGAAGTTTCTCACGTCTCTCCAAGAAATCTAACTTTACGGCAGCGGAGGCTTGATGGTCTGGACAGGCATCATTTTGGATGGCTGCGTACACCTCCATGTCTTTGAAAAAGGCACTGAGACTTTTGAGAGGTATAGGGAAGAGAACTTGGATCCCTATATCCGCCTTTTCAGAGGTCCAATCGGTACTGATTTCCTTCTAATGCATGGCATGGCGAGGTCACATAGAGCTCAGCTGGTCAACGAATTTCTGGATAGTAAAGATATTCACCTGATGAATTATCCAGCCAGATCTCCAGACTTCAATCCTATAGAGCATGCCTGAGACGCTCAGGGGAGGGCAATTGCAATTCGCAAGCCCCTTCGGAGTACCATCCAAGATCTGAAAACAGCATTGCTGAACGAGTGAGACCAATTGTGACAGGAATTCATAAACTACCTTATTTCCAGCATGATATCATGTTTCGAGGCCTATATATCTGTAAAAGGTGGACCATATCCCCTATTAACCAATTCTTTTTTGTTATATTCTGCAAATGCTGTATCATACCTTGTAACTCCGAAGAGTGTTACACAAGATTATGCGTGTTTATTATAACTGTTGAATGGTTGTTGTTTTTTTTGTATTATATGAACCCTACATACACTCAAAATTTCAATAAGCATGTCCAGTAGCGCTAAAGATAATCGACCAAATCGGAAAACTCTCTTAATTTTGAATACCAGTGTATTTGAAAGTTATTTTATATAAATAAGAAATAAAGAACGAGAAAGTAATTTTCGAATGCTGATAACAAATATATTTGAATTTGCGTTGTAGAAAAATATTTTAATTTTAATTCGTCTCTGAAAGAAGTACCTCGGAATTTTGTAAACGTTAGGCAAGAAACTCAGACGTGATTAAAAACTTTTACTGTAAAATTATGTTGATTGATTTGTTTTATTAAAGCTTATTATGAGATACAGATTTTTTCTTCTAAAGAAAATTTTCCAGTAGAAATTTGGAACAGAACACAAACAGTGATAAACGATAGATCAAAATAAGTTTATTTTAATTTTTTTCACAGTTCTCAAAAAATAGACCTTTCTTTTTCATTCTTAACTTCTTAAGATTATAAACTTTTTTTGGAATTCAAGAATCCTTTTATTACTGTATAAGTTTCCAGAACAGTGTCTTGATAATTTAAATCCTATGTAACTGGACAGCTAAATGTTTTTTTAAAAAAATGCTGAAAAAAATTAGTATTTTTTTTATTTATAATCGAAATTTTCTTACCACTTAATTTTCTCTTACATTATTAAAATCATGCATAAATTTCGAATATCTCATTTTCAATCTTCAGTAATGTAGAAACCATAAACCACTTTCCCCAATATTTTGTTCCTTGTATTATATCGCATCTGATAGTAATGGATAATCTTTCCTCTATTGGCCTGGATCGTAGGCAAACGCCCTACCTTTGATGATATTTAGAAATCTTTACTTTTTATGTGCTAATGTGTATATGTTATTGCCAGCTCTCGGCATCTAAGTGTTTGATCAAGAATAGTGTCCGCATAAAAAAGATGGCTTTTTTTAAGAAAAGTGAAGGATCTAGATTAATTTCGTATTCAAAGTAATCTGATTCTTAATCATTTTGCAGTAATTTTTTAATATGATTTACCTCATTTCTAGATATAAATCATTGAAGAAATATGTAGAAAGAAAAGAAAAAGAAAATGCTACATTTTAAAATAACTTTCATGTGGTTCAAATTTTACGAGAATTTTTCTCTCTTCTATAATCAAGGGTTACCTGACTTTTTGCAGCAAAAAATCCAGTTACCTATTGGAAAATCTTCGAACCGTACAAAAGTTCTTAGTAGGAAAAAGATTCATAATCTTAATGTATTTATTTTGATGGTTTTTCATATTTATCAAAAAAGCTTATTTACTCTTCGCAACTACAAGATAAATGAATTTGTAATGTAGAAACTAATTTCTTATAATCAGAGCATAATTATAAATGGAGTTTCTTATTTATTCCCTTAGATGCTCGTTGCGCAACTTAGAATAGAACTTCTATTTAATAAATTTCGTTGTAGAATACAATATTTCAACATCATATGTTGATGAAACAATCGACAGTAAATGATATGCTGCATTTTTAAAAACCTTTGCTCTTAATTTTTGGTATACATTTCCAAAATTCATTAATCCCATTTTCCGGTTTATAGAACATTTGGAGACCTCAATCTTTTTGCCTCTTTATTAATTTTAATTCCACTTCTGCTGTTTCAGAAAGCAAATATCATTTATTCATAGTGAAACCATTGTTAATCAAATCGATTTCAAGTGAATTTAGTTAAAATACAATTGCTGGTTTCAATGCAACAAAATCTTCCTAATCATTTCGTCAATCATTTAACAGGTTTTTAAATTATTTTTAGAACAGTTGTTTTTTCGTTTAAAACTAAAAATATTCTAGCAATTCTGGAATATTCTTTTCCTTACCTGCCAGTGATAAAATCCTTTTTGAAAGTGTTCTAATGTATCAGTGAAAACTTGAAAGTCATAGATCCATTCTTTATATTTAATTACCAAATGATTGTTTTTTTTTTTTTCATCTAGAAAGGCAGTATAGGTTTCATCAAATCTACAAATATGTTCAATATATCTCACGTTTATTAACCACCTCACTATGAAATACAATGATAAATCATTTATTTGTTCATTTAAATCGAGTTCGTTAATGAAATTGTAATGGAATTCTAAAACTGACGGTAATTTTTGTCGTTGGTTTGAATGAAATTTATACAGTTTTAATTCCTGATAAACACGTGCCCAAAATTATAGTTTTGGCAATAAGGTTATTCCCTATGCATAATATCGTGGATTGGAAAAAAATCCGGAATACGTTCATCTTTTTTCAAAAGGCAAAACAGTCCTACATTTCTGCACACCTTCGTACTGCTCTAATATGACTACACTTATTAACTTATCATTGGGAACATTTTCAACGGTGTTTTCAAAAGCTTGTTTTATATCTACACCACGAGTAGTATTTTTAATTCAATTAAATCTAACAATTCTTCTCGCATTACTCCAGTTTTAAACTGTCATCAAATAAAAATTTCTTTTTGAATTGGAGAAGCAATATCAGTTGATTCATCAAGCGCTAAACTAAATACTTCACAATTATTTATATCATCTTGCAATTGAGATATTAAATCTGTATTTGGCATTCAAGTATATACCTAATAACTGGAATATCACTTATTACTTTTAAAATATTAGTATTGTAAGGATCAAAAATCTTATAAACCTATATAACCGTATCAATAATTTTATTTTATATCCCAATAGTATTTGGTCGTTTTGTTGGTGCTATGCTCCATGCTAATTTAAAATTAACCTCTGTTATGTTTTTTATTATTTATATATTTTTTTATTATAACATTTTACATGAAATTTATTGATTGTTTATTTGATAGTTGCTGATTAGTTTTTTGTTTTTTTATTATTTGGATTACCCGGACATTATACAATTCGGGGTGCCATTTTTCATAATGACGTTTTAAATTCTACCTTAAAATTATTGACTATTGAAATGCAAATTAGGCAAACAGCCTTAACAATTTTTTTCTGTTTGTGAAAGCTTAATCTTCTTCCCGTTCTCTTTTTCTTTTTTAAATATTCTCTTTTAGTTGGCATATTTGCCTTTTCATTATTTTGTAGGTCATTTTGGTAAATAGGCTGTACTATTACAATTCTTATTCGAAAAAGTAACTGGTAACTCTAACGGTGAACAATACAAAAATGACAAATAGTTAAACACGGAGGAAAGTAGAACAGAAACAGAAAATCCATCTTCCTAATGATTATATAATTACTATCTATAGTTAATTAACGCGAATAGCCCCTTTATTTGAATAAAAATAGTCTTAATTTTAAAGTATTTAGATTTTTATTAGAAGTTTAACACTGAATTTTTAATGCTATTATGTAACTGCTATATAGTTATATGAGTAACTATAATCTTGTTAAGTTATGAACCCTTATAAACCCATCTTTATATTTTGATTCTAAATCAATAACTTGTTTGTTTTACTTGAAAACTAACATTACTTCTCATTTTAAAATGAAACTTGCGAAAAATAAAGTAATGCTGATTTTAAAATAAATAAACATAAGTGAAAACCCTTATTTCCGGTTATAATGATGCAAATTAAAGTATATTTAAATAGAAATTGCATCTATTTTCTGATATTATTTGAGGGAAATATACTACAGGAAGAAAAGAAATATACATTTTTTTACAAGGATCAACGTTTGATGACTTGCATGATTTATCTATTTAACAAAGTTGAACATCCCCTCTGGTTCATTCTGAGTTCTTTTAAAACAATATCCCAAAGAAAAGAGAGCAGGATATATTAATGTCGCCATAAACAGGACAAACTTGTGGACATCACTCATTACTTCAAAAACTCCAGTATGTTCTATAAACGTCGATTCGATGAAATTTCAATTTCCAGTCGTATGTTAGATGGCTTTAAGTTGTAGTAATTTTAAGATATACTGAATTCAAGGAGAATCCTCCATTTCAGGGTTACTTAAACTGCATCTTTCAAAAAACAAAGGGTTTGTATTTGTGGATTTTTAAAAACAGCCTTAATTCAAAATTAGTTAAGATAATACCTCAAAAAAGGGGGTTTGGTATATTTAATTATTCATAGTGACATAATGTTAGTGATCATAAACATCGATAAGTTTTTAAACCACACTGAGAAAATGTTCTACCATTATACTGAGAAAATAAATACATTAATTTTTCGATTTTAAAAAATAATACATACGTACTTAAGTTATAAGTAAATAAATTTCAGGAGATTGTGAAAAGTGGTTAAGTATGAGAAACACATCGAAAATAAATCGTGTAGTTTCTACACCGTGTATAATAAATCATGTTCTACAATTACGAAGGAGAGAAGTTCGTCACATCTAAGGAATGCAATTGGTTGCAGAGAATGTCGTTTTGCAGAAGACAAGATATGAGTGTGGTGAGTGATAAAAGAACCAAAAGGATTCTCACAAAATATTGCTTAATGTGTGCAGTTTAATAAATTAATGTGTAGAACTAAAACATTTGGAATTTGACTAAGTATTTTTGCTCATATGCTACGAGACAAAAACATGTATCGTACCAAATTAACCGATATTTTTTTTTGGTTCAGCTCCGGTTTTCATCCCGGCCAAAATAACGGTTTTTACCGGTTTTCGGCTCAGCAAAGATTTGAAGCCCTGATATAAATATACTGACAGCCTGGGATGCCGATTCGGTGTACAGGATATCTGAACAAGTGTATTTGTATTAGAATACAACTATATGTAATATTATTATATTATCTGAAATATTGTAACTATTTGAAAGTGTTTAAAAATATTTTTAGTAACTAAGGTATTCAATTTCTTGTGAGCCTTTTCCAAAAAATATTCGTCACCCAATAAAAATTTCTTTCAAAAACAATTTTTAAGATATCAACACTGACATATTCTACATAGTCGCATATTTTATTTCGATAGTACTTTTAAACTAAAACAATTTCTCTAACTTCTACCCTCTACGCAAATACATGGTTGAAATGATCATAAAATCCACTTCATAAAACCCTTCAGCGACAACAAAGTCAACCTCGACTTCGGAAAGAAACCCGAATGATCACATACCTGACCTCCTTAATATATCGTTCTGCAATACCTCATCGCTTCCCAAAGCTCCATTTCAGAAACTGTACGTACTGAGGGAAAAAAAGTCAAGACAATTTTTCTATCATTCCAAATAAAAGCGACACAATATCGAAAGGTACACTTTCATCCCGAGTTCATACGGGGAAGGAATGCATTTCTCCGAAGAAATATATCCCAGGAACAAACTAGGATGGAACAAAAAAAAACTCCTTACACAACAAGATACTAGTTATGGTGGTAAGCAATCTAAGACATTGATTCCATGCATTTTTCTCCCTACTATGAAGTCTTATTTTTTTTCTTTCTTTTCCTAGTGTTGTTATTTTTGTTTGAATGATGTCAGCAGTTATGGCAGTTTTTTTTTCCTTTCCATAGGCAATAAGTATCTTAATACCGTTTCAATAAGCCTTTATTGGACAGACTGTCTTTGATTCTCATAAAGTCTTGCCTGCGTCCGGAAAGGATTCCCACATTTGATGCGAACTGCTCAGCTAGATTAATATAACGAATGAATTAAGAGAGAAATCATATTATTCCCCTTTTTTCTGTTTATAAGGAAAAGATTACGATGTTGAGTTTAGTAGCTACTTTTATGATTTTGAGACCTTAGGTTTAAATCGAATAATTCAAATTCAGTTCAACTCATCAGAAATTATATGTGTTATAGAAATGAAAAGCAATAAGTAATCTACACTGCCTTCAAGAGAGTTTTAAATGTTTTTATAAATGCAATTAATAATAGTTAAATATTTCGCATCTAAAAATCTGCATTTTTAAAACTTTTAAGACATATTTATGCAATTTAATTATGCAAACTGTTCATTCTCAGTTAAGAGTATGTGACTTTAAATTTGTTCTCTAATTGTTTTCTAAAATTAGTTGTTATTTATAAAATGTAAGATTGTTTTACGTCAAAAAGTTAAAGATTTAGCTATAACTTTGATGAAAGAAACTAATTTCGTTCTTTTATTTCAATTAATCTTATATTATAATGTAATTCTCTAAACACTTTATTAGTTTTTAAAATTTCAAATTTTTAAAATGTAACACTCAAAATATGAGCAGCATATTTTCATAATTAATTTAAAAATTAGTCTGGGAACTTAGCAAATTAATAAATACAATTAATGAAATCAGGAAACTGTTTTAACTATCATAATATGAAATAATATACCTTCCATAGTTAAAAATTCAAACCATAATTTAGAGAATTCTTGGTGTCAATGAATCTGGAGCAAATGATATGTGATAAGGAGTATAAAAATACTTTTGTTCTGTACATATTTTATATCTGTTTTTAAAAGATTAAAACATCAATACGTTTCTTATGCGATACTTTCCTATAATAGTTGAAACCGTTACTTGAGGAGGCTTACTCATAAATAAATAACTGAAAAACAAAAAAAAATATGTATAATTTATATTACTGTTAATCACTAACTTTTGTATACTCAAAATCACCTAATCTATCGGTTTCAAATTAAAAGCATTTTTATTCTAAGAACCTTACTTTGAGCCTTTCATTTTAATTATAAACTAATTTTCTCAACTATTCACAGTGTGAATAATTTTCTTCTATTTTAAAAAAAAATTAAAGAACTAGTTTTAGAATTTCCGAGGAATTTCTTATTCATATGTTACTTTTTCAAGTGTTATACACAATATTGCTTTTGAATGCTTCTAATATATATATATATATATACATTTGCCTTAGTACAAACATTAAACATTTATTAAAAATCTCTTAATTCAAGGAAATATAATTTTGGAACACTTTTTGCAAGAAAATAACAAACCTTTTCTGCAACTAGGAAACTATTTTGTAAAAAGAACAATTCATATAATTTTCGTAATATGTATTTCAGTTTAATAGCTATGAGCTCAATTAACTTTAGTTAAATACAATATCATTACCCGTAAATTGATATAAAAGGTACTTCTAATATTACTAAAATATTTGTTTTCATTAGACTTCAATTATTTAATTAAGTATACTATGTAGACATTTCATAGCAAAACATTACTTCCTTTAAATGTGAAACAAAAGCATCTTAGCATATACTTAAACGCTCTAATAAAATATATCTAAAATACTTATAAATAACCTAAAACAATCCTTTTTCTATCAGAATATAAATATTTGTCAGTTTTGTTGTAAAAAATCTTTTTGTAAAAAAACTTAACAATCATTTGTCTAGTTGTATAATTAAGTTTTATTTATACTTTTCCTTACAATTTTAATTAATGAAGTAACTGTGCTTCTAGTGTTTCTTCACGGTGAAACATATTACTTTCTCACTTCTAGTATTTAGTTTTTAACTTAAGGCATATAGCACTGCTTCACGCAACTATCCTCATAATCACTTATCATGAAGTATTATTCTCATTAACGTAGACGTATTAATGTTTTTTTTATCACCATGGGATTAAACATGTGTGCAGTGTGAAACTTAATGGCTCCTGTTATAGAGAAACGAACACATTCCGCAGAATTATCACCCCGTGCTGCATTGAATTCATCAAATGGCAACGAGGAAGTGCCTTTGCGAGACATGAGTTGTGGATTTGATCCAATAAATTCGTAATTCCATTTCTCTCCTAAATGCTTAGTGAAAATGAAGATTGTAACATTAGAGTGCCCTGAGAAATATCGTTGTTCTATGATGGGAGACAGCTGTTAGCTCGAGAAAAATTACATGTCTCTTATTCAAATTCATTTCTTTACAATGAATTCATGCATAAAATAGGGTAATTTTAATAATAGTTCCAGATGTATGATATAGTATACTGAATTATGGTTAAGTATATCTATAGTTTTATATCTAAATATCATGTTTTAGAAACTTAAACTATATCTTGGTCTTCATATCACAAAGTATTCGTTTTGAAACTATGACAGCTTTTGTCTTTTTACATAAACTGCTGTTTGTAGAAAATGCAACACCATGAAGGAATCATCAGAATCAAAATGAAGTGCTGACAAATGTCCAATTATAGGATATTATGCAAATTAATAAGTTTCAGAGCCATCTATGACGAATGCGCGGCGCGCGCATCCTCTGATTGATGCTGGCGTATAAATAAAGTGCTGTAGCGGGACGTTGAAAAAAAAGTCTATGATTGTTGTTAGTGAAAAAACGTTTTAGTGAGACCTGGGTAATATGCCTCCACATTGGAAGAATAAGAAATTCAAGCAACACGGAGTTTGAACGAGGAGGATAATCGGCCTTCGAAGGAGGATTTTCCTATCGCGCAATAGCAGCTCGTATGCAGCGGAACAGTTCCACAGTGATGCGGTTTGGAAACGAGGCGGACCGACGAGCACCGAACAGCGAAAAACAGGCACTGGACAGCGACAGAAGGTAATCGAGCGCGATGATCGACACACCTGCTCCGCATGGCGGTGAATGATCGCACAGCTTCCTCCAGGCGGCTGGCGGCGTTGTTCTGCTACAGGGTGTACAGTGTCGGCTTCGTCGGTGTCGTCGTCTGCTGCGCCGTGGATTGCGTGCAAAGGTGCCTTTACGATTCCCCTACGGCGGAATCATCGACGGCTGCGTCGGCAGTGGGCTCTTGAGCACAGAGACAGGCGAGCTGATTGGCACCAAGTTGTCTTTTCAGATGAATCACGCTTCAATTTGTGGACCCATGATGGCCGTGTTCGTGTTAGACGTTATGCGGTCAACGCATTCCTGAGTGTATTATTGAAGACGACATAGTGGTCAACAGGTTATGGTCACGGGGTGCGATTTCGTATCATGGACGATCAAATTTATTGAGGAGTAATCCTCAATAACTTAACGTAGGTACACGTCCGTGAAGTACTGCAGCCCGTTCGCTTTCGCTGAGCATCCTGAATATCTTTCAGCAGGATAATGCACGCATGTTGCCGGACTGTTCGAGACTTCTGTTCGCTGTACGTGCAACTTCTTCCTTGGCGCAACATTCTACACCGGATATGTCGCCTATTGAACACGTGTGGGATATGGTTGGTCGGCGTCTCGCTCTGATCGCGTCCCTGCGGTTTCCAAAGACGAACTTTGAGTTTGCTTTTATACAAAGCGATGTAGATTCTCTTCCTCAAGCAGATATTCAATGTTGACTCATACCACGTCATATAGCAACACATATTACGCTTTATGGTGGCTGCACCAAATACTACTGATTTCGGACGCTTAATTTGTTTCTTTGTTTTGAAAAATTTCATCATTTGTTTATCAGTACAAGTCGTTTCTGCATTAAATTTCATTTGGGTTCTGATGATGATTCTTTCATGGTGTTGCATTTTCTACAAACAGCGAATAGCATATGTGTGAATCGACATTGACATATAAAGGTTTCGAACATACCATACAAGAGTTTTCTTCATTACTGTGTACTTTAAAACGTGTATTAGATTATTAATGATATATCAAAGGTTTAGAAATTTCAGATCCTTAATAAATTATATTACCATAAGAAATTGAACAATGAAGAATAATTTAAATGTATTTAAAGAAAACAAGAATATGGTTACGATAATTATTAAAGGAAATCGTTGGCCTATAATTTAAGTAAGGTGAAATAAACGCCATAATATCAAAACTTTTTTGCTACATATATATATGTATATATATATATATAACTACAGCTAATGGATCAAATAAGTCGAGACTGTGCGGTCATTTTGCGATTTCCTCATAAACGCACCAGCAGTCAATATAATAATCACTGTTGATCGATATATACCTTTTTTTCGGGTTGTCAATAGAAAAAATCACGCCATGCGTATCCCAAAAAACTGACATCATGACTTTGCCAGCTGACTGCTGCGTTGGCTTTCGCGCCAGCTGTGCGCCACTCAGATGATACCACTTCGACTCTCGTTAATTGATGTAATCCATGTTCGTCCATGGTCACGTAACGACGCAGAAATCTTTGTTGCGAGTAAATAGCGATAAACAGCTTTCTAAATCATCTGACTCGTTGCTGTTTTTTGTTCCATCGAAAAGCAATCGCGGCACCCTTGGAAAAAACCTTTTCATGCTCAATTTTTCATGAAGGATAGTAAATACCGCTCATATGATATCTATGTGTCATCTCAGCAATCTCACGGAGCTTCCTTTACGTTCTTTCATTATAATTTTTGTCACTTCCTCATTTTTTCCGGTGTAACGGCTTCCACAAGGTCTACCCGAGCGTTCCGCGTCATTTGTCGGTACGACCACACCCCATCACGCAAACCACCGACAAATCGTTGCTTTTGATGGACCAAGAGTCAGGTAGCATTTTCAATCCATTGTTTGCTTGCGTTTTTTACCCATTAAAAAACAATGTTTTTTATCATCAGAACACGAAACTCGGTTTTTCCATTTTAAACAAACAAAACGGCTTTTACTCAACCTCGATACCTCATGTTTCTGGTCAGAATCGGCCGCGTTACGGCGTTTCGGCAAAGGTTAGTACTCTAGAAAGACCTGGTTACTGGTTTACCATCTCTAGGTTAGTCTCGGAACTTGACCAGTCCATGTGTTATATATATATATATATATATATATGTGTGTGTGTGTGTGTGTGTGTGTGTGTGTGTGTGTGTGTGTGTGTGTGTTGTGTGTGTGTGTGTGTGTGTGTGTGTGTGTGTGTGTGTGTGTGTGTAGTTGCATGCTATGGATGGATCAAAAAGGAATTTTAATTATTCATGGGATTAAAAACAATCAGCAAATTAAAGAATGTTTTAGATATCCTTACACACTGACATACACTTAATGATGCGCTTTACGATAGACAATTTGGGCCAAAACGTGTCATTTAAAACACGTGAAACAATAAATAGCTATTATAAGAATAAATAAAGGACTTGGAAATGTGATTTATACTTGTTTTCACTCCTTTTTATTAAATTAACAATAATTTTTGCAAGCGTATAAATTTTCAGTGATATCAATCAAAGAAAATACTCACATTTTCTGTTCTGCCTATATTCCTGAGTAAAGTTACTTAAAAACGATAATTTTGGCGGATTGAATATTCCAAAAATCAGAAAATAATCTAATGATTAAAAGTGAAATCTGAAATTTTCTCTAAATATTGATTAGTTATTACTCATTTGTATTAAAGGAAGCAGCAGATAGAAAGAAAATAATTTATTTCCATTGTAGATTTAGGTGTAAAAACAAACAATCAAGAAAAATAATAGAGTTTTTCATGTAATGAATTTTTAAATCCTTTTTTGTTCTTTGTGTTGTATTGTTATCATATGATAAGAAATTATTTTGATTAAAAAATTAAATAAAACAATTTTCGAAACTGAAATTATACAAAGTGTAATTTAATTACTTGTATGAATTTCCGTATTTTACAGGATACATGATAGTATAAATAATAATAAGGTAAAGTATCTCTTTTAATAAATTTCATTTTCTTAATGTATAAAAATGTTAGATATTTTCAAGAATGTAATTTGTTTGTAATATTTCTTTTGTGAAACTTTTTGTTCATCAATAAAACATTCTGAATGATTGAAACGCACCACCCTTTATTATTAGTGATATTTAAACTATTTTTCATAAGTGTTATAAAAGATTTAACCACATTTAAATATGTTTTTTAAAAATGAAAAAAAAAACAGAATAACTGTACATTGGATGGATAATAAACCCAAGCTTCTTTCATTTTTCTTATTTCCTATGAGTACAGATTCAGCCTCATAAGTGTATAGATAAAAGAGAAAAATTTCTTCCAGTCTCACGTGTCTCCATACACCACGAAACCCATTTATTCACAAAAAAAAGTTTCTATTGAAATGAACGATTGAAAGATACATCATGACATATAGGCAACAGTTGTAAAGGCAAGTCAGATGGTTTGATCTTCCTAAAGACAGAGTGATTGATCGGTGTCTCTACAAGCATTCAGTTTTAAGTCACATGTGACAATCGAAATAACCCCCCTGTGTCTTTATGGAACTTTCTTGGGAAATAATTTTTCAAAAATGGCGTATGTCATTCCTGACTATCTTAAACATGGAATTTTGTTTTTGAATGAAAAATCCTTTAGATGACTCCTTTAATCTGGCGTTTTTCTAAAAAGTCTGAAAAAACAGAAATCAAATAATATAAAATGCTTTAAGGCTCAGTTTTGAATTTTTATTATTTTCTGGTAACAGAAGAAGGGGGTATGTTTCGTAAGGTCTAATTCATTAACTTTCTAAGACTATTTTTATTTTGAGTCTAGGATAAGTAGAAAGGAAATTGTAACGATTTAAAAATTACGTCATAGCTGTCAACACAACCAGAAGTATAAATTTTAAGGCAATTTAAATGATTGAAAGTTTGATGATTCTTCCTAATTTTATAGTAGTTTTTGTATATTAATATGTAATTTTTAATGTGAAATTCTTATTAAAATGTCCAATAAGCAAACCTCAAAATTTCAAATTACCTTTTAGGAATTTCTCAGAAAGAGAACAACAGTAGGTAAACATATCATATTGTTTACATCCAACTTTTGGAAACCGAAATGCTCATAGTTTATTCAAATTACAAAGCAAATATATTATTCATCATATGATACTCGTTTTTTTGTCTGAAACGTTGATAAATAATGTATTCTTTTTGAGTTTTAAAATAGGAGGATCAAGCTATATTCGTAATAAGAAACTAAATTTTGATGGTAATCGATATACTGCCTTTAGAAAGATTGACTCTGAAATTAATGATAGACTTACAACAAGAGCTGAAAAACTTGGGAAACTTGACAAACATTTAAATGATGATGACCCTATAAGGAAATGATAATGTCTGGCTATCGTATTATAGTTTTATACTTACTAATCAGTGCTTTTACTGTTTTATTGTGCTCATCATGTCTTAAAAATATATTAAAATTAGTTGAAGATTCCAAATTTGGTCCCTCATCAAATCTCACTTTACATAGTGAAAATTGTCCTTTCTCTTTTGGATTTTTCTCACCTAAAAAGAACAGTCTAAAAATGATGTAAATACTAGACTTGTGTTTCGCTTGAACTCTTTGGAAAAGTGTATACAGCTGGGAAAAATTGCTGCAACTTTAAATATGCTCTTTTTCAAGCATATTATTTTGTCCCTAAGAAAAAAAATTCTTCATGCTACTGCATCCATCGCTGAATGTTCAATGAACGTGGCAGCAAAAGCTGTTACTACAATTCAAAAATCAGATAATAAATTCAATAAATGTGGGGTGTCTCTCAATTGAAAATAGCAACGTCGAGTGTACTCATTGTTTAATGGTATTGTGAGTGCGTTTGCAACTTTAACTGGAAAGATTCTCTATATTGAAATCATGTCACAGAATTTGTAATACAAAAGCATTTCAGTCTTAAATCAACATAAACATAATCATTCTTTTTTAAATCACAGTGGATCATCGAGTAACATGGAAGTTATCAGGGTTTATAATATATTTGAATGTTCTGAAAGTTTACTTTCTCTTCGATACACCGATTACTACGGCAATGGAAATTCGAAAGGGTTTAATGCAGTGCAAAATATGTACGACAAGGAATCAGTAAAAAAGCTTGGGAGGCCTATTTTAAAAATGAGCTGGAGCGCACATTCCCAAATTAAAAGCTAATACAAAATGACTTAGTTGCAAGAGAAAACTAACAGTTAATTTTATAAACTAACTACAAAAATAATATGGGATAGCTATCTGGTCTAATGTAGGAAGTTTATCAAATATGTAAATCGCCACAATTGTTACAATTGCCCACTGTTGTTCCAGTAAAGGGAAACCAATGCATGTACATTGAACTACAGGTGTGGAAAATTGATGCAAATATAAGCGAGCTATTTCTTCGGGAAATCTTACAAAGATACCAGTGTGGGTTACATCCGAATCTAAGAAACACGGTTAATCCCATATACATGAAGTTATGAAATCAAAAAATTCTCTACAAATACCTTCATGGCCTTACTCAAAATGCCAATGAAAGTTTGAATGACGTCTTATGATCAGTTATACAAAAAAAATTTTTGTTGAAAAGCAAACTTTACACCTAAGATCATATTTAGCCGTTATCCAATTTAATGATCGATTTTACGGATTACTAAAAAATTTAGAGGAATTGGAAATATTTCTAGGTCATTATTATTCTCTGAAACAATACAGATGAATGAATGAAAATCGCATTTATTATTCAAAGCGTCATTCTTTGTTTAAAACTAAAGAGGCAAAAAAAATGGGCATTATAAAAGAAAAAATGTATTGCACATGAGAAAAAAATGTATGTGATTTACAAATGGGGAAGGGTTAAATGCTTGTGCTTTCTTAATTATTTAGTAAAATACAAAAGAAAGGGATTGATTGGTCTGGGTGGGCTCTCAACTTGTCTGACACACACACCCAATATTTCCTGTCTGGTCTTTTCCTATAGGGTTATTAGATAAGTCTCGTCCACGAAAGCCCCATTGTCTCTAACGAGGACCTAGTTGACAATATTTCTGTTGCTGCCGTCGAAGTTCGGAAAATGCTGGTTGTGTTTGTAAAATGCTCCGCTTGCTACATGACGGGTGTAACGCCTATATTATCACAAGTTGTCACTCATTTAAGCAATTTCTGTAATTTTGTCACATATGCTGTCATTAACATTATTAAGCACCTTCTCTTTCCGTTTGGGATTTGGTTCTTTAATGTGACAGTAACGGTTCTAGTGGTTCACCTCTTGTTCTCCACCAATGCATTGTGTGGCGGAAATTGCTTGTTTAGATGTTTAGAAGTTTCTCAATTTTTTTCCTGTGAGTATACAGACACTATGTATAATGTACTTTGGATGAGTAATAAATTGAAGCTGGAATTCCTGATTTTAATCTCGCCGACCACAAAGCTTGCAGCACTATTTTCCTGTTTTATTTTATCTGGTTTATAACTCTGCCATTACTTGAAAGATGAAGATGAGGAAAGATTAAATATCTGTAAGGTGGTAGTGGTTTTAAGTCAAGGTTCTTGAAACTTTTAATTAAATGTTATGAGGGCTATTGCATATTTAATAGAATTGGACATTAAAGTCCTGACTGGTTAATATGGTACTCATGGTAAGAACGTTAAAACATCAGTTTAGGTAAAACAGATAATTATGCTATTATTTTCAAAACAAACTTTATGTTAAAACCACTAATAAATGTATTGTTAATAATAATGCTTGTAGTAATGTTACATAGAGTGTAAACATAGAGTGTTTCAGAAAATACGTTTCACTGTAAATATTGTAAAATTTCCTTACATCCTCTTAACTCCTAAAATTCAAAATATACCTATTAAATTTAGAACTGGAACCAATGGTTTCAATACTGATATTAATAAAGCTGGAAAAATCTTATAAATTATTTTACGAAATACTATACGCAGTTTTAATAAGAGTTACTGTTACAGATGGTTATGAAATTATTAATTATATAAATGATAAAGATATTTATTCTATTTATTGTTATAACTTTAAAGATTTCCAGAATTCTGTGAATATAGAAAATGTAATTATTTTATTATCATGTCTAATATTAAAATAAATAAATATTAACAGTTCTGCAACATAGAAATTAAAATTCCTTTTTAATCCATTTGTTAACGAAAATTACATTTCCCATAACGATAAATTATATTTTTTAAACAAACAAATTAAAGATATACCACATAATGAAATACAGTAATAGCCCTGCTAATAAATAGTTATATTTCTACGTACAACATTTTATAGACAAAGATACATTCGTTTTGCTTAGATATATTTATGACATTATAGTTTTCCAAAATAAATTTAACTCAAAAGCTCAGCCGCCTTCATTATTCTATACTTCTATTTTTTAAATCTGATTAAAATTAATACAAATTCATATGAAACAGTTTTCTTTAGATATTAAATTAAAAACTGTGGGTTATAAAGTTATTAGTAATATATTTGACAAAATCTATAATCATTTTCCCCAATTCATAATATTTCTTTCAAGCTTAAATATTCACAGAAATGTATTATAGAACTATTTACTTGGAAATATCAAATTAGTTAATGTACCTTTACATTTTCAAAATAATTTAAATATTTTCTGTGTAGCATATACAATGGTTAATTAACGTATTATTTGAAAAAAAAATTAAAAATAAAAATAAATTGTAGAATAGATTAATTCTTCAATTTGTAGTTTTATTCAGTTCTTAAAAGATGTTTTTTACTCAAGATTTTTGTACTTTTGTAATTATTTATTAATTTCATTTTTATTTATTTGTTTTGCTCTTTAAAAAATTTTATTTCTTGAAATATTTGTAAATTTATTCGGGTTTTAATTTAAATATAACATTATTTGGTACATGGCATTACTATAGATTCCCTAAGCATTTCGTAATTAAGGCAAGTAGTTTGTTAGCCAAGTTGGCTAAATGTCTTCACGTTTTGCTATGATTATGTAAATATTTTCTATATTACAGTAATTTTTGGTATTATTGCATAATTTTTTGGTCTTTTATTCTTATTACGTTTTAGATATTCAGATTCCGAAGGAATTGCTTAATTATTTCCTTCTTAAATGAAATTGTAACGAGTTTGTAGCTGATCTATGTAAAATTGTATCTTTGGTGTTGTAACCATTTTTGATATTACATTGTTTGTTAATTGTGGAGAGTTAGGCCATTAATTTGGAAATAATCTATTTTAAAAGGCTGCAGCACGTTACAATAATAAATACAATATATTCTATTCTTGTGTGTGTGTGTGTGTGTGTGTGGTAATCGAACTTGACATATCTCCCAGAACGCCGCTAAAGATCGTCTCACCACCAGAGAGCGCTGCTACTATCTCAACAACATTCCGCTAGGGGAAAGATGACGTTTGCTCGGGAAGACGCCATTACGAGGTTAGAGTGGGCTCACGAAGTGTCTGGGATATCGCGGCTAAAAACTTTTTACGAAATAATGGCACGGAGCACAACCTGATTGGAATGAACTAGTAGATACTATTTACGCATTTTTTAATTTCATACTTACATTTATGTACATAATCGCTGTAAATAAGAATAAATAACATCGAATAAACCAAAGTATCATCATTGTGAATATCCGGACATTACATATATATATATATATATATATATACATTATATGTATGTATGTTTGTAAATATATATATATATATATATAAATATATATATATATATATGTGTGTGTGTGTGTGTGTTTTACATTAATTTAATTAGATTTAAAAATACTTTTTATTAGAGTGTATTATTGAATATAAATTTTTTTATGTTTATTTCTTTTTACTGTGGTTGTAATGTATTTTTTCCTTGTTTCATTTTTCTATAGCTGAATTACTGTTCGTTTTGGTTTTTGGACTATTCTTGGTTTCCACTACAAGTGATAATGTAAGTTTTGAAAATGCGATATTATTAACTCTAAAACTAATTTAAACTCAAATTACCACTACTAAATCTGGAACAGAATTAAATTATATGATCTCTGTTTTTTTCCCATTATTATATTACGTTCAATTGAATTTTGCACTGTGATGCTCAGTGTTGTTTGATTTTTAAGCGGAACAAAATTTTTAATTAATGTCTTTCGTTTATAAAAAATTATATTATTATGTATAATAGCACTTAAGTAAATTTCTGTGTTATATCCATTAGTGTCGGGCTTAGAGCGAGTAAACTATTTTTTACTACGCAGTATTAAGAACATCTACGTTTGTGTGCTTCTGCCACTTCTGTAACAGACCCCTGAGAGAAGAGGGCACGAAAGTACAATACATATGTGTTTGTGAAATAAATGTTTTGTCCAAAACCTGCGACTATTCGATCCCCATTAAAATAACAATTAGAATGCTTTATTTATTTTTAACTTAGGTTAACATATTTAATTTAACTTTTGGTTAGTTTGTTAATTTTCTGGTCTCTTAAATTAAATCGGTAGTACTTTAGTTTTATTGTCCTAAATAAATTTTTTAACTAGGCTTTAGTGGTTATAGCTCGTATTTTTGTATGATTTTGTTTGCATAGAAGTATCTACATACACACATAGATTCACACACACACACACATATATATGCATCGAAAAACTGCGTAAAATAAATAATAGGGTATTTAAGTTTAAGTAAATAATAAAATTAATTATTCTCTTTTGCATTCAACAACCATTTGTAAATAGTTATTATTTATCATTTTTAGATTCGTGTTTTTTAAATATTTACATTTTAACAAAATTTGCAAAAGTAGGATTAGTTAAATAATAAACAGGTTTTGTTTGTTTGTAAAAATGATAAATGAATTAATTTTGTATTATAATATTATTTAAGGAATGATTACACACAGCACGGCATCCTTAAGTTTGAAGATCAGAACTACCAAAATTCATTTGAAATAGAATTGCTTACCGCTTATATCAACTTGTCAAAATATTAGAATTTAAATCGAAAGTGACAGAACACACACAGAAAGGAATAACAACTGCACTATATATTTTTTTCCTTTTTAATTATGTTGTTTTAAAAAGAGAATAATATTTAGTTTATATCTATTTTACTTATAATGGTCATTGTTTTTTAAGTCATTGATCAATATTAGAGGATATGTGTAGTTAATTGTACTTATTAGAAATCATACTATCTGTTACTAATTACATGAATAACAATTTTGAAATGCAAATCAAATGCTCAAGAATTACAATCTCTAAGATATTGATACGTTGTGTAGCATATGTTATTTTTATGACATTTGTAGTAATGTGAAAGTAAATGTACAAATGTAATGTACACATAATATAACTTTGTAATTTTATTTGTTTTTACTGAACAGCTGCTTCTACAATATAATAAACTCTCCTTTTATCTCCAATATTTATTGCTACGAAAACTATGTGTAAATGGAACCATTAAAAGCCATTTAAAATAAGATTCTATTTATATTCTCAATTTTGCAATTCTTACTGGAATAAAATAGATTTAACAAAAAAGGCATTTTAAAATATTATTACTAACAAAAGGCACAGTTAATGGTCATTTTTGCGAACTTTTAAAGCTTAACGCTAACTATTTGAAATAATTCTTGCTGGCTGTATCTTCTATTATTGCGGTAGTTCAAGGATGTAAAAATAAAACCATTTAAAAAGAAGGATTACTCGTATTGTTTTTTTCCCTTTTCAATGTTTTACCTAAACACTGAAAGCGTTCGTATATTAACAAAAGATCCATAGGCTTTATCCATAAGCTGTACTAAGCAAGTACAATCATGAAAATAATGGAATTGATTATAAGTATGTGAACAGTTTTGAGGGACATTTGCATTAATGAAATATGAGCGTGATAAAAGGAATTTATTTCTTAACGTGTATAGTTTATACATTTCCCTTCCTTCAGTTACCTGTTACGAAGCCATGAAGATGATTTTCGCACACAGAATAATACCCACTGATTTTCAAGGACGTCAGATGTTGATACATTTGTAATTGAATACGCTTCAACGGGAACCGATTTGTGAGTTTTTGTCACATTACGTCATCGAAAGTCGATCATATCGAAATACCATGTAGAAGGGGGAAATACGTATACTAAGTACATCTGTGGATGAAGGCAAAAGTAGATCGACAGACAAAAGCAGATTGTGTCATGATAAAAGAGTACAATGCTGCTAAATAAACACAGAACTCAAGCAGCACATTCATGTTCCTGTATCAATTATTACCATTACAAGAGAAATTCAGAAATATCAGCACGGTAAAATTTGCTTAAACAGATTAGCAGATAATGTTTATTAAACGTCTAAAGCAATATCACGACTATAAAGTTAGAATCATCGTTACCATTGTTCCTTATGAAATATGTAAATCTGGAGAACGTATTTGCAAGCAAATAATCGAAATTGCGCTTTTTTAACTGCAAAGTATACCGAGATCTGATGGATTTGTATCTCAGGCAGCAATCTTATGGATTTCTGTAAGGCCGGTTGTCATCCTAGAATGCTGAATAACAGAGAAAAGCTTAGCAGACATATCAGCCAACCAGATGTACCTTTTTTCCCTTTTGTTTCAAGAGATTCCGTTTTCAATTATTCTAACACTAAATTCATTCCAATATACATGCTCAAATCTGGTTTTAAGAGCTTGTAAACTAAATAATACATTGTAGTTGCTTTCGCAGTCTCATACCTCATTATTTATGAGTGATTCGAATATATTTTGTTAAAAGAATTTCACTGCTAATATCCAACATCAGGCTCTTTACAGAATCCTTCCCGATATCCTCAATGAGAATGGTTGAATATTCCTCTAAGCCCACACAGTATTTGTACAATATCTTTCAACATCTTGTTCAGACCTATTTACTTATTTAAATGCAAGAGTACATATTATTAACAAAGATTTTATCTTTTATGGTGATTTCATTATTTTAATAAACATCTACTATTACGTATAACTGTGAATAATTCTATTTAAATGCTTCAATGGTAAATTTTAAATGCGTCATTCTATCAGTCATTGGTTTTTTAAAGAATCTTTAGATAAAATCATTACATAGGCCCTACTTTATATGTAGTCTTTTTCACAGAAAAAGAATTTGAATAATAGAACAATTTTAATTTCAATATTTATCTTTATTATTTTAAATTTTCCAAAAAGAGTAAAGATTTATTTCCGACACTTTCGCAGTTTCTGTTTTCTCTTTGTAGTTTTGATAATAATACATATGAAATTATGATGTTCATTTTGCTGGTAAAACCAAATGTATTTTTTTTCGCAGAGAGACAATTTACTGATGACCCAGACCAATAGAGTTGGCGATTATCCGTCGCTGTCAGATGCGATATAATACAAGGTGACAAATCATAACGATCTTTCCTTTTCTATCGTATTGGAATATTTTTTCTTTTAAAACAAAGCAAAAAAAATTTCCACATGAACAAAAAATATTAGAATTGAACATTTTTAATAAAAAAAGTTTATTTATTCAAAAGTTGTTATTTTTCTCATTTAGTAACTGTGATATAAGAGCTTTACGTGTATATTTAAGTTAGAAAGGAAAAAAATTTTGAACTTAAAATTAGTTAGAATTATGGACTTGAATCGTATTATATAGTTTTATGTGTGAACATCATAATGTTTTTAGAAATAAATTTACATTTACAGGGAATTTAATAAACCTTATAATGTGGTATTAAATTCCATCCTTCAAGAGTTAAAATATATGAGCTTCTTTCAAAGTATATAAGAATAAGAAATATTAAAAATTCCAATACATCATTACAATTATATTGCAAGATTAATTTGCCACATTTTATTGGATTACATATTGTTAAGCATTATAAAAAAATAATTTGTAATAGTTAGCCGTCAGTTTTTGTTTTTGTTTCATTTCAGTAAAAAAAAAAAGAAATATTGTGTCTATTGGTATTAAGTAAATTTATATTTTAATCACGTTTAAGTGATTTTCAAGAAAGTAAAAAAACAATTGAATGATTTTATAATATCTTGAGAAAATAATTATTTCTTAACAAGAAATTTCATCAAGTTATAACTAACATTGTGTACGTAGCATAATAAATCGTAATACAATAATTATTTGAATATTACGTCAAACTTACTGAGAATACATTATAAAACATGTTAAATAAAACAATATATATATGACATATTAATTAAAAGAAATATAGTTAATATATTCATACAGTTATTGATAATTAATTTACTTAAAAGTTAAATATCTAGAAAGGGAATAGAGTTGCCATTAAAATATTTAAAATTGCTAAAAATCATGTTACATTTTATCAGGTAATCGTGCCGTTAAAAAAAAATTCTTTTATTCTCTTGCTGTAAATAAAAAGATGAGCTAATTATTCGTAAAATGCATTTAAATACAATAATTTACATTACTTTTTCTGAAAAATAATTTAAATACTTATAATTATTCAGTTTAAAGAAAGGTGTTCAATATAAGTGTTCTTCTGAATCAAAAAAAGGGAAAATTCACACGAATTTACTTAAATGTTTTTAATAAATGTATTTTTATAAGCATCATTATTTTGATTTATGAGAAGTTTTTTTTTACCAAATTTCTTAAAATATTTAAATCAGGGAAATTTCTTATGAAATGCAGGGCAAGCTAATTTCACAATTGTGAAATTCAACAAACTATTTTTCAAAAAAATGTTATTCTTATAAAGAAACGATAAAAATTCCCCTCTCTATTTTTCATTGTTAAATTCATCCATCAATTTCCTACGATTGTATCCACCATCGCAGTAGCTTGAAGAAAATTGGAGAAAACTCTGGCTTCCTTTTACTTATTCTCCCTCTTGTTCGCCAATCAAAAGATCCTCAATACAATAGAAGGAAAAGATCGCCACACTTTGTCTTTTTGTATTTTATCGCATCTGACAGTGACAGATAATCGCTACTCTATATTGGTCTGGCTCATCGGCAAATGGCCTCGCTTCGATTATGGTGAATAATCTTTTTTATGTGCTATATATGTGTGTATGTGTTACTGTTACCTTTCGACTTCCAGATGATTGTTCAAGAGCAAAGAAATTCATAGAACTGGATGGATTTTGTAAGAAATGTGTAAGATTGGGATAAGTTTTGGTTTCAAACTATTGGGTTTTGAGCTTTATCTGCGTGTGGGCTACAAAGTAACATTTCATTCACATATTAATTCAGAAATTAATTGAAGAAATAAATAGCTGAAAAAAATCGGAAAGAATAAAAATTCTTTAAAAAAAAAAAAACATATTGAATTACAGCGTTTATAAGCAAAATATGATTTAGTTTTTGCTCATAGATTTCTTACCAGAATTATCAAATCTAGTGACTGAGATAACAGTAACTTGGCCTTAGATTTTTTTTGTATCATTTATCAAAATTCATTACTTTACATTTTTTTTTAATTTCCAGATGATAATAAGCCTTTTTATAATTGGGTAATTTAATGTAACTATAATAGAGAAAGTTTATATTAATTTCTTAACTGCTCAAAATTTTAGATATATATATTCGAAATTTTATAGAAAGCTCCATAATTATAATTTTTAACTGCATGCATGCGATAACAATCTATTCATACTATTATTTATTATTTACCCGACTGCTATAACATAGATTTTGTTCACCATAGTAATCGCATGAAGATGTATCGAACTAAAAAGTTACAAATCAGCTTTTTACGGGTTTTATTATCATAAATTATTTTACTTATTTCTTTAAAATTACTTCAATATAAATAAAATCATCATAGAGAAGGGATGAAAGGGAACTCATATTGAAAGAGATAAACTGAAAATATAAACGATCTGTATATATGTTGACGAAGTATTTGAATATTACCCACATACTAATTATGCGCTTTTATTTGCAAGTCCCAATGTATTTTTATAGATGTCAATCATACGATCCCGCCATATAAATTACAGCATGAAACACAAAAAGGCTTAGATTTTATATTCTTTGATTATCTGTTGCAATGTATCTATTTTTGCTTCATCGATTACCTTTATCCTTCAGCTACATTTATTTTTAGCATAGAACTCTATCTTCTGTCTACATAATTTGATCCACAGTGAAACAAGTATTCTTCAAACTGGAGTCAAAATCAAATGGAGGAATGAAATAAGAATGTAATGCATTCCAGCAATTCCATCTAAAATTTTCAAAGCTGAATGAAAAAGAAAATGATTTCATCAACTATCTTCTTTTCTAATAATTAAATTTAATATTGGTATTTCCTTCATATTATATCACTGACTTCCTTCTTCTTCAGAAACAAAAAAATGTCTATTTCATTTCCATATTTTTTTTGAAATTTTAATTACTTCTGTATTATTATATACGTTTGAAAGAAATAACCTAAGATCTATTATTTTAGGTACAGAGGTATTGGAACATAAATGTTGAACTTAAGGAAATCGCAATTAGAATATTTAACAAATAAAGACTTACCATCTTTTTTATAAGATGTTACTTTTACAGCAAAATAACTGTTGCTATTAACTCATTAATTTGGTCGAAATGCTATACAAACACAATTTTTGAATTGAAAGTTCTATCTTTAACTGAAAAATACACTTTGATGAAAGAAAATAATATTCAAATTAATTCTTAGTATCACAGTTCTTTCTCAAGATGAAGCTCTTTTGTCAAACATTACATTAAGATATCCTCATGTGTTAGTTAAAGGAGAATGCTTGAGAACCAGTTATATTCTCTACTTACACATCTTCGAGCAAACAAAACTTATTTTCAGATGTGTTGTTTGCATGAATACCTAACAATTTTAAGTAATAATTATAAAAGTGAGCACCAACTATAATTTTATACAAAGTTTTTAAATTTAATTCAAATAAATTGCAATAATAATGAACCTGAGGTTTTAGTTGAAGAACTAAGAATTAACAAACAAAATTACCCAGTTCTGTATGTGATAAATGATGTGCACTTAATTTTCAATATAATTTATTCTCAATTCTAGGCCATTAATATTCATACATCAATTTACAGAAATCTTTTAGAAAATGTTTACATTGTAATAATAATTTAGTTACTCAAAAGTCTAATAATTTAAAAAGAAATTCGTTTGTTATTGTATACATTAGGGATACCTAATCAATTTACTTAAAACAGATATACATCTAGAAAATTAAGGTAGCAATAATTCCTTAAAAATCTATAAATTTTGTTTAAATAAAACAATATTTTTTTTTCCCATTACGATAGCTAGAAATATTTTTAAGTTACAAAAATATTGTTCTACACAGTAATAATAATATTTATTCTAATACTTTAATTTCACTGTTTTACGATTTAAGGTGCTATTGAATAGCCTACGTAGTTTCTTAACTATTATTTTTTTAAATGCAAACTCGAATTTCTTATAACAATGGGCTAAAAATATTTTAGAGTTCTGTAAGAGTTCTTAATTTTTTTTAAATTTAAAAAATATTCTCTACTCTAAATCTCAATATTAAAATGTGTTTAAGCATAATATAAAAGAGTCGTAAAATTCAATTGGTTATAATAATATCATGGACTTAAAAATAATTATATTTGTAAGTGCATTGTTTACAAATAGTAAATTAATGAGGAAAATCAATATGTCATTTCAAGAAGTTTATATATAGTTGGGGATAAATAATTAAGAAGTATAATGTATAATGATATCAATTATAAATTTTGCTTTTGGGATAATAGATTTTGTTAGAAACAACAAATTTTAGATATAATTAACTTTATTATAAATTTAGCAATTAACTATGGTCTTTCAATAGAACCTATTAAAGTGCATAAATATTGTATTAATAAAAATACTTGAAAAATATTCATTTAAGTAGATTTAAATAATAATGCTGTTGACTTGAAATGCTTAAAGAAAGCTTTTATTAAAATCAAGGACATATTTTTAATAGGTTAATAGAAACAAAGCACTTGATAAATATGCTATATTAGCATAAATCAGAAAGAAATTTCTAATAGATATATAGCATTTTACATGGAAATAGGTGTTATTATAAATAAGGTTAAATTAATCTAAATTTGTAACAAAATATTTCATAAATCTCTTATTAAATTTATAACTAAACTTAAATGATTCTTTTATATAACGAGATATAAATATCAAAACTATTATTATTGATGGTTAAATATGTTAACTCTGAGTAGTAATATATTTAGTTATATATATTATGTATCGTATTAGAAACAAAGACTTATGAAAAATATAGTTACAATTTTTAAGACTTTTATTAAATCAATAGAAGCTGAGGAACTTATTATTGTTCTGAAATAGATTTATAAGAATTTAACATTTATAAGGATATTGCATATGAAAAATGTAATTTATTACTAAAGATAATTTTAATAGAAAATTACACAATTTTGTAATAAAAATATAAAGAAATTATATGTGTTCTGTAAGGTGGTCGTGCAATTAATTGTTTTTTCTAATAACTCTAGCTTTATTATTACTTTGATTATATATAATATGATAATTTTAGTATGGTTTTAAATATATTGATGATAATATATAATCTTTCAAAATAGCAATAAAGAAGTTAAAACAAAATTACCTTTTATCCAACTTATTTAAAACAATTGCAAACTAATGATAATATTACTGAATATAAATTTTTAGATATTTATTTTTAAAAAAATAGCAGGTAATGAAATTTACAGTGATATTTATTAAAGAGGGATGTATATATATCATTAAACATACGATATTAAATTGTTGGTGGAACGACATTTTAATAGAAGAATTCTGTTAAAGCTGCCTGGTTTTAACTTTCATACTAAAAATTTGTAATTCACTTTGTATAATAAAATATTTATTTTTGCTAAAATTATAACAGATCAATTGAAAATATGTATCTGTATTATTCATGTATTTAATGTAAATATAATATGTTACATTTCATACTAATTCATATTTCCTATGCAAATAAATTGAAGAAAAAGTCACTCGATATACTTCTTATGAATTCTTTGTATAATACCTATCCCGGATTTTGTAGGAAGAACTTACAATCATTCAAATACTTCCTTTAATATCACTTTCAGCTATAACTTATTTTGCCCTGGGTTCAATCCTAACAAACCATAGGGCAAAAAAAAGCAAGATTTTTTTTTTACCATACCAAATATAAGCCAAGCACTACAAAAAGGTATATTTCGATCCTGAGAGTCTACGTAAAAAGAATACATTTCTCCCAAGAAATATCTCCCAGACACAAACTAGGATGAAAAAAATTCTCCTGACAGAACTAGATACTGGTTATGGTGGTAAGCAATCTTAGATATCGATTTTTTTTCCTACTATGCTTCTGATATTGTTATTTTTATATTTCCTTTCCTAGACTGTTGTTTTTGTTTGAATGATGTCTGCAGGTAGGGCAATTTTTTCCTACTATTGGTGATAAGTATCCCTATGGCATAAAAAGCTTTTATTCAACAAGCTGCATTTGATCTTCATAATGTCTAACTGACATTTGGGGAGGATTACCACCTTTCAGTATGATTGGACAGCCAGATTAATAGCGGGAATAAATTAGGATAGCAGTCATATATTTGTTTCATTTTCATCTGCGCTGAAATGTACGTCAGATTTTGTCCAGTTTTATTGTTTACATTTTAGTGATCCTGTACTGAAATCGAATATTTGAAGTAGACAATGCAAAGATTTTTGTGAGAATGTTCTTAAAATAAGAGTTTCTACACTGTTAACATTTTTTTTAAAAAACGCTAATAATTGATAAATGTGCATGTAAATACGTTGTTAATATATTTTGAATCGCAAAATAGCCAAGCACTTCGTGAAACACATAGATGAAGTTCATTTAATTCTTAATTCTTTCTCACAGCTTATCAATAATTAAGTAAATACGGATTTACTATCCAGTAACATTTATATGATCTTTTCGCTCTCTCTTATGGGGATTACCATCTATGGTAAACATAGGCTCTCTCGAGACTCTCCAGCAATATATCCCTATTTTCGACCTCATCCTTGTAAACCAATAATTTACCTCATTTCTACTAAGTTATGTCTAGCTCAAAGATATACATTTGTAACAATTATTTATACGATAACTGTGGTAACTAGTAAATTAATGAATCTATGGCATAACCTACTCAAATAGGACCCCTGAGCTAAAAAAATCTAACAGACCAGTCTTTAATCACAATTCATAACTTGTTAATTTATACAGGCAATGTTTTTATTCACTCATAGGATCATGCAAGTTTCTTCATTCCATTTGGTAAAAATAATGTATACTTTTTATCTAAAAATATGCACATCTGTATGCCTATAGAATTAACTTATTTACTTGTACTTTCATTTTCACTATTCTTATCAAAACCAATGTTATATCTGATGAAACACACCTTTTTGCAAGATGTGATAAGAAATTACTAAAATGCAAGATCACTATGTGACGCCAGCCCACCCTGGGCTGCATCTTGTGCCATAGTTAGATTCAATTATTAAACACTAAGACACAATACCCAATCAAAGAGACACTAGAAAAATATTTACGGAATTTATTAACTTCTATTTACTATAACAACAACTAAATATGCTCTCCAGGGGAAGCTTTCTACTACCCAAATTCAACCCACCAATAGTAATCTAACAGATTCTTACCACTAATTCTTCCTCGACTGCAACTCAGACTCTGGATCAACTGTTGAAAACAGTAGTAAATAAACCTCTTGCAACAATCTTTAATCTAATCACCTATTTCAACCTCTCTTTCTACTTCTCCTTCAGCCTCTCTATAACTCCTCCTTCCGCTTATCTATAACTTCTCCTTCAGCATATTTGTAACTTCTCTTTTAGCTTTTCTTTCGTGAATTTCAGTCGGAGTTTATATATTTCCTAACTCTCCCGCTTCACTTCATTTCTACCTGCTTTACATAATCACGTTTCATTTTTGGTTGGGCAAAGGTTGTTTAGCAAAAGCAATCAATCTCAAAAAGTCCCCAAGGTTAGTGAAGAGAAACCGCGAATAGCGCATTGTCACAACTACCTTTTTCATATATAATTTTCATAGCTTTATTACAACATATTTAAGCTTAAGTTGTACTTTATAAAAAGTAATAAAACCATTTAAAATGATTTTAATGTTAGAAATTATCATTATTGATTATTAGAAGTTACATGCTTGGATCTTTTATGTATTTTTTGATGCTTTTACTAAGTTTCTCCAGCCAATAATTTTATAAATTGCTTTTTGATCATCTTACAAGTTTTTATTCAATATAATATCCTTAAATTATGTCTTTATAATAATAATTAATATATCAATTATATCTCAATAAAAGCAAAATCAAATTCAATTTAGATCTACTTTCTTAATTGAGTAAGTACCATAATATAAAAATTATTTCTATTAATTTTTTATCAATATTATAATTAATTCATCTGGTACAATCACATCATAAACTAACCTTCATAAATTAGTAGTCAGTTATTTTTAAATATTTTCGGTCGGAATAATAGTTAATGTAATTCTTAGTTACACTTCTCAGGTAGATACATTTAATATTCGAAAAACTAACATTTCACTTACTAAAATTAAAAGAAAATGATTTAATGCATTTTTGTGTTTAAGACAATTATCATTTTATTATATGCTGAGTAAGAAATTATATAAACATCTGAGGATTACAAAAATAATAAGGAACTATTAATATTAATACAGTTATTTTAATATTCGATTTTAGGTTTGTAGCTGCCAAATGAATTAAATTATAATATTTAAGAAAATTACGAGACCAAACCTTTCTTCTTAGCAGAATTTATTCTCAAGATGTGAAAAAGAAGAAAAAAACCGGAAATGTTTTAACTGTGCAAGAAATACTCGTACATAACTAGCAATATTTATGAACAAACTTAGATAATCCTCTTTCATTCAAAAATAAAAAAGTACATCTTTTCTCTCTTTCACGTTTCTGATATTATATATTTTTAATTAAAGCTCCTTTGTCTTACTAAGCAATGAAATTTCATTTATGTGTGCCATTAAAATTTTATATTAATCAAATAACACTGTTCTGATTTTTTCTTCACTCAGTGATAAACACATCCTCGCCTCCGGTATTCAAGCTTTATCTAACGGCACTTAACCTCGCTTCATTCAACAATCCCCATAAGCTTTTATCGTGATGCATTAATCTCATTAAAGGGGAACAATTAACAGTTTTTCTTTAACTATAAGATTAGGTATGCATGCAGCTCGCAATCTTAACGATCCCCCTTAATGAGACACGAACACATTAAATGGAATAATCTCGCCGTGCTACATCGAAAGCACCGAATGGCTTGCGCAACAAGGAGATGCAGTTACAAGCCAAGGATTGTTGCTTAAATGCAATAAATTGGTAGTCCTATTGTCGCCCCTTATGGCGTGGGAGGGAAATGAACAAGTGTATAAGTAGTCCTGGTACTGAATGAGAAGAAAGGAGCACGGAAACTGATTAGAAGAAATGATTCGAAATAAAAATTGATGTGACTCTCAGGTTGATTATTTGTGTCTGATATTATTGTACTGATTTATTAAATGCTATGTAAATTGTAATCATTTCCATAATTATTGAAATTATCTTCTTCGTCAAGCAAGAGTTTTGCTCAAAACTGCATGGTTGCATTTTCGGACTTGAAAAATTATTTTCAAATCATGAGCAATTTTCTTTCGACCGGATCAAATCTTATATTTTAAGCAAAATATAAATCTTAACTTGGCAATGACACGTTATAAATGCCGTCAGCTGAAAAAGAGGGGAATTTTTTTGTTTCTACTTAAGTGTGAAATGGCGATCTCTGCTGGTGTGTTATCTTTGTTTAAGTAATATAAATTATGCTAATATTTGTAATTTTTTTCGTTTTCTTATTAGATTCAATTCGGAAATTTTCTAATAAGTTATCGAATATTTTAAAATAAGTCGAATATTCAAAATAAGTTAATGATGCAATTTCCATTAACTTAGTAATTGATTGTTTTTCTAAAAGTTACATTTCAAAATTCTGTGTATTTTGTAGGAGTAAAAGTTTCTAATAAGAAATATGAGTGCAAAACATTGATTAAATAATAATATGCCTTTTTAAATTTTCAATAATAAAATCTTCATTACTTTCATTGTTTAGACATAGTTAAGATAAATCAGACAAATGACTCCTGTCATATATTTTACGTCTCTCTACTCCATAAAACACATTTACTTACAAAGAATTTCTATTGAAATGAACGATAGAAAGAAATATCACGACGTATGAACTAGAGCTGTAAGTGCAAGTCGGATGGCTGATCTCCCTAAAGACTATGTGATTGATCGGTATTTTTGAAAGCATTCATTTTAACTCAAAAGTGACAGTCGAAATAAACCGCTTGTATCTTTCTGAAACATTCTTGGGAAATACGTTTTCGAATGCAGAGCACGTCATCGTTTATTCATGGTGTATATATCACTTGGAAGTTAAGCAAATTATTTATTAATGTATGTATGTGGTACGTTAGTGGTACGTTACATATCCTGTGGGCACATATATAATTAGAAATTGTGTCACACATACTTAGAAAATTTTTTTTTTCATTTATTTGGTGTACAAGAAGCTTTAACCTTTTTACCATACAGAGAGATACATAAATATTATTCAATAAGCATTGTAACTAATAATTTTCATTTATTATCTTCCAGAAAGAGGAAAATGGCTTCAAAAGTACGAGTTAAATTAATAAGGGAATTATGTGTTAAGTAAATGATTATTGGATATTATTAAAACTTTTTTTAAAGAAAACCATTCAGGGCATTGTTCTATAAACTTTAATAAGCATGATTATCCAAATAGTAATGGGTTTTCTTTATTTTATAGCTTTCGACATTGAGTTTTGTTTTTAGAAATATATTGACAATTACCTGGCTTAATTAAAAATGATTTAAATACGTTCTATGAATTTCAGTATTTTAAAAGATGACGTTGAAAAATAAATCTTCCATCAGCATATATATTTTATTAGCTACCGAATTTTTATTATTATTCTTGTAACTGAAAGCTAGTGTCTTAAATTAATGTATTCGCATTATTTGTTCGCAGATGTCGCTGGTGAGATGAGAATGAAGAAGAGGCCGACCCATGTAAATATAAGGTTGAGACAGTGAATTGCATTGCTCAGGACCTTGCACCTCCCAACTTTCACCTCTTAAGAGCTCGCCAAGAGACATTCTGTTCACTCTGTTGATGAGGTGAAAGCTGCCATTCAAGCCTAGTACCGACAAAAACCACCGGAATTCTTCTCCAATGGGTTTGCCATATTAGTCACCCGCTGACACAGATACACGTTAAGAGACTAGTACCATTCCAAAATTGAGTATAATATTTCACAGAAGATGCATGTAGCTTTCAGATTGGAAATTTGACAATCGGGTTACAATTAAAAAAAGTTACGGACATAGAAACATTACTTTTCAAATATATCTGGTATTTTATCTAACTGGTTTTATTTGAATTTTAAATATCTCAATAGTTGTATTAAGTCTATTACTAACGGACCTCGTAATTTTTTAATTTTAATCAATTGACGAAGAGATGTTTGAACTGATACTAATATCTCTTCTCCCGTAATAACCGAGTCAAGGTACGTTAAAATTTTTAGTTATAATTACTTATCTATTAATTGGCAATGTTCATTCGATTGCAATAGCTAATTAATTAACATTAATCCGATTCATCTTATTCTATACTATTGTAATAAGCTTTAATAACACCCGGTATTTAAGTAATAGTTACTTAACTTTTATTAAGTTCTTTTGTTAGTTGCTTAAATGGAAATTAATCAAAACCCTCAAGAATTCAACGCTATGTTTTTTATTTATTTTAATATTTTTATATTTGTATTTTATTTTATTAACTTATAAATTTATTTATTAATTGTTACAAATAATCCTTGTCTCAAATAAATTTGTTGTTTAATGGCTGAAGAAATTTGCTTTAAAAGATCTTCCTTTACTATATAATTGTCATAAAAGCATTTATTGCACTTCATCTTGATAGTAAGATTTAACCTTCAAGTGTTGTGCACAATTTGTGACAGCTTGAAGGACACAGAAACAATTGATGACGTAGGACATCCTTAATAACTTTATGCAAATATCATAATAGTATTTAATTGTATTTATGAACGAAATATCTTTGCTTCCTATTCAAAAGAAGGTAAACAATGGCAGTAAAAATAATTGCTGTAGATTTTCTAATTTTTTTGTTCTTAATTGAAAAGTAATTAATGCACGCTTACGTGAACTTGGATTAATGGTTATAATGTCCAGCAGGAAAATTTGAATGACTACAACTTCATTTTTACTTGGAAATATTTTCCAAAATATTTTTCAATTCGCTCAAAGAAACGTTATGCACGAATATTTCAGACCGTTATTGTTATCTCACAAATATTTTCCATTATCCCCAAATTGTGTTTCAATAGGAATTAGCAAACAATTACACCTGATGTTCGATAATAGAATAGAAACAGAAATGATTACTTTCAAAATCAATATACCATTTTGAAAAGAAGAAAAACGGATTTTCTTAAATCAATATCTGAAGTCGAGTTTATTTAAAAGAATAAAGATTTATCAATAAAAAGGCTATATAAATTGTTAAAGATATTATTTTAAAGGGAAAATCAAAATAAAATACAACTTTTAAGAAATGATAAGTTTTTGTTGTAAATCCGATTACTGAGCTCTTTGCAAATGCAGATTAAAACTCATAAACATCAATATATATTTTCTTTTAGAGTGATAAGAGTCTTTTGTTTAAAGTAATAGTATTTTTATCGTATGATTTGAGTTCAGAAACATGGGAATAAAATTATAAGAAAGTATTTTTGACTAGAAAACACTCAATCCTAATTCTGGTATAGAACACTTCTTAATTTTTTTTAAGATTTAAATTGCGTATTTTAGAAAAACATTTGCAAACACTTTGACTTTCCTTACATTTTTGGTAAAAAAAGCAAATAAAAATAAATAAGCAAAATTAATATAAATTCAGAAGTTAAATATAATTACTGGCTTGTAAAATTTCAAAAAAAAAATATTTTTCTTTAAATGATACTGTAATGATTTCACTATTTTCTTTTAGAAAATAGGACAAAGACTTAATAATGGGACACTAACTCAAATGATAAATTTTTTAAAAAAAATTAATCTGAATATGATATTTAATCATATATTGAAACATATATTTAAATATGTAAGAATTATATATCAGTGATTAATCTGCTTTGATAAAATCCAAAATATCTACGGATTTGTTTTTATTACAGAGACGAATACTTTTGTTAAAGAAAATTACTAGAATTGGGTGTTTTCTCGATAACATTTAAAATTCAATTCAAAATGCCTCAACAATTCATTGTAAATAAAACTAGAGGAATATGCTTAAATAATGATCGACGGAATTCGACAAAATTATGTGAATTGGTATCAAGCATTCAGGAGATATTTTTGAACGGAAATTCTTTTGAATGTTAATGACTTTTTCAAATCAATCAACTGAAATTAGAAGAAACTAATTAATACTTTATTCATTAACTCAAATATATTAAAATTCCATCTATAATTAAGTATTAGATATTGTTTTTTTTACTAAAATGTGAAATCGTCTAATTAAAAATATAAAATAAATGTCTCTTATAGAAATAGGGCTTTTTTATTCATAGCCTTCTTTTGGAAAAATATATTTTTACATTTATTAGATTAAATATCATAATTATATGTTTCCACATAAAATAAGTCCATGTCTTTTTTTTTATCCGAGTTAGATTTCTATCAACAAATGGGATTATAAAAAATTATTCTAGATGCTCAGCATATTTAAAAGGTTATTAAATATTTACCAGTTAAAAACAAATTCGTTAGAACTAAAGAAAAATTATAACAACTACAGTAAAATTTTGAATATTTATAAAAAAAAGCTATTAAAAAATATCTGAGATAATATTTTTTTAAAAAACATGCATATATTGAATGAAAAAAAAATCAGGTATATAACTCTAACTTATCATAATTTACAAAGAAAAAAATGTATTACTTTTAAATGAAATTGTTAAAATAATACTGAAAAAATTAATGTGAGCATATATATATATGTGTGTGTGTGTGTGTGCGAACGAGCGCGCGTGTGTGTGTGTGTGTGCGAACGAGCGCGCGCGTGTGTGTGTGTGTGCGAACGAGCGCGCGTGTGTGTGTGTGTGTATCTTCTAAAGCAAACATTCAAGAACAATTGCATCTACGAAATAATTACGCATGATTATGTTCATTGAAGCATTTTACTCAAAACTAAATAGTAAATTAGCTGCTTCATCTTCTAAAGAATAAGAAAATGTTCTTGTAGGTTTTTCTATGATATTCATAATAAAAAAAAATTGTCAAACTAATTTTTTTCAGCGTAATCCATGTAAATTACAATTCAAAAAATTTTGAAAACTCTTACAATTTTTATGCCTTTCCCAAAACCTGAAAAATTCAATCTATAAAATCTTGAAAATGTGTACCCTTTTTATTTCATTTTACATTAACCAATTCATCCATCAACTTCCAACAATTGTCCTTACCATCAAATACGGCTTGAAGAAAATAAGAAAAGATGTTGGTTTCGTTTTCCTTATTTTTTTCTCTGTTCTCCAATCAAAAGACTCTCGATACAATAGAAGAGATCACAATACTTTGTCTTCTTGTATTATATCGCATCTGACAGTGAAGGATAATCGCTACTCTATTGGTTTGGCTCATCGGCAAATGGTCTCTTCGATAATGGTGAAACATATTTGCTTTTTATATGTGTGTTTGTACTCGTTAAAGATACCGCTAGACTTTTCGTTGTTTATTTAAGAACAAAAGAACAAAAAAAGCATGGAAATGATGTTTGTGAGAAGCCTGCAAGATTAGAATTAGTTTCCTTTTTGTAAATTTGGTTTCCAGATTTCTTTGTCGTAATTAAATGTATAAATGCACGTGTATTTATTCGTTTCATAAAATTAAATTTATGCATAAATCATTAAAATGTTTAATGCAAAAAATTGAAAAACTGCGATATTAAATATATTTCTTTTAAGTAGTAATGTTAAAGAAATTATGGTTTCTTTTGAATTATTTCATGTATTCAATGTAATTGATAAAAATGGCATTTTTATTTTATAGTATTTACTTTATTTCTGTTCTAAAATATCCTTTAAACTATACTTCTTAAGTAAATTCCATGCACATTGGTAGATATTTCTGCTTTGTTTATATCTTAAGCTAAATTCTATTCTTTTACAATGCCTGTTAGTTGGTTGTGCGGTATTTTTATGGCATATTGTTCTCATGGGACATATTATAGCAAACACAAGGTGAACAAATAATGTAGTATTTGCAATCCATTTTCTTACACGCAATTATGAAGAGCACCTGTTAGAAAGATGTTTGGAGACTTTTATCAAGTTATAGGAGGTGTTAATGCCTTTTTCAGAACATTCTCCATTATGAATAGTATCTAAACTCTGCAAAATATCTCTTAAATATCAAGAATAATTCATCATCCATCCGGAAAAAAATACTTAATAACTCATTTTATCACAAAGTTTATTTTGGATTTATGTTAAAAGTGTGCGTAAAGTTTGCTGTTCAGTGAACTTTTACACACTAATGCATAACATTAATAACACTTCTTAACTCTACCCATGTTCTACCAAAAGAATTAAACTGAAAAGGTTTTAATATTAAACATACTAATTAGTAATAACATGTAATATAGCTTTAAAACACAATGCCTTTGATAGTTTTCTTCGAAAATATGTTCTTTTGCTTAATGATGGTATTATGATTAGAAGTTACAACCATGAAAAGTGAATTTTATAATTATTTTTACCCATATATTTCAGCAATAATCTAATAAAAATATTTTTTAATGTATATAAATAGTGATAAGCTATTCTTTCTAATCTTCGGATAACTCGGGGTTAAAATGTTCATTATAATGTTATTTCTATTCTTCAAGTGCTATAATTCAGACAGTAGTCTCTGTAGCTTAATAGTTGCAGTCGCGGAATCATGGCCAGTGTTGCGTCCTTCGAGCCATAGGCTCAAATCCTGATGCCACTAAAGACCCGATGCGAAGCGGGAATGAATTACATAAATAGAACAAGACTGTAAGAGTTCTTGTTCGTATGGGGAGAAAGTTTTGAAAGTGAGATGCCAGCTCAAGCGTCTTCCTTATCACTTAAATATTGCACTCACGTTGTTTTTAATTGCGACGTTGATAAGCAATAATTCAATCAACATACAAACAAACCTTACAAGCTTATAAACTTTGGTTTTCTTTCTCCCACCCGGATATTCATAAAATGTTCACTGAACTTTTAAAAAAATATTCAAATAGCCATTGTTAATAATTTCCGGGAAAAAACTGGGATATACAGTGACAATGTGATATAGAAATTGTTTATTATTTGCCGTTAGTGGTATAACAAATATAAAAAAAAAATTATCTCTTAAAAAATGCACACACACATACATACACACACACACATATATATATATATATATATATATACACTCTATAACAAAAACGCAACACATCAAGAAGGAGTTTCCCGATTGTAATGAAAGTTTGTATGAAAAGACATTTGGACTGAAAATGCAAATTATTACAATTTGGTGTTAAATGAAAGAATAACGGGAGTTACAGCGCATCGGAATTGCGCATTCAGCAGGTGTAAATATGAAGCTATTCTGAATCTGATGGTCTAATTTTCTATTGTATTGCGATTTAGGGTACCTTTCAACGACTGAAAAATACATCGCTGCAGGATTCGAGCTCATTACGAGTTACTGTAAGACTTTGAAAGGGTTCTTTTCAATGGATTGAAGGAGACAGGTTCGGCAAATCAGAGAATCGCTCATCATAGGGGTTGAAGCGGTGCTTCTATTAGAAGATGTTGGCAAGAATTGGGGGACAATGGCAGATTTCAGCGTCATGATGGTAGCGGTCAACCTAGGGCCACAGCAGTTCGGGAGGACAGAGGGATTGTCATATCAATTATCGCAGAGCCTGATTCATCGTTATCAATCATCAGACACGCGACCGCTCACGAGTGTCCACTATGATCATTCACACACAGCTGATAAAGCGAAATCTACTCTCGTACCTGCACACTGTCAAGCCAGATTACAGTGGTGCTTGGCTCGATCAGGTTGGAATGATGCTGACTGGGGACGTATAGTGTTTAGCGATGAATTCCGCTTCCAACTGTGTCCTGACGATCATCGAAGACGTGTCTGGATTATCCCAGGGAAGAGCGCCGATCCTGCTTTCACTATTGCACGCCACAATTACCCTTAATCCAGAGTTATGGTTTGGGGTGCCACTTTTCTTGATAGCCGACCCCTTTGGTTGTCATTAGGAGCACACTTACTGCGCAGCGGTACGTCGAAAACATTCTGAGACCTATTTTGCCACCTTTCCTGTTGCAGACCCTGGCCTTATTTTCCAGTTAGATAATGCCAAACCATATACGGCACGTGTTGCTATGACCTATCTTACAGCTTGTCAACCACTTCCTTGGCAATCAAGATCTCTCTCCAATCGAGCATATCGGGGATATGATGGGATGGTGGCTGCATCTACCAGAGAAAGTTGATGATCTAGCCCGACAAATGGAGTAATTTTGGCAAGAAATACCGCAGGAGACCATAAGAGAGGTTTATCACTCTATGCCACGTCGTGTGGTAGTTTTCATCCAGGCTAGAGGTGGATCAATACCTTATTGAGCACGTTACTTTGTAACTATGTAATTCTGAAATAAATCACACAATTTTTCTAAAATTTTCATCATTTTTTATTCCCTACATAATTTTCCTATCCGCCAATTTTTGTCTCCATTGGAAAACTCCTTCTTGGTGCAATTTTTTTTTTGTTATGTAGAGTGTATATATAATATATATATTTATATATAAGCCTTAAATGTGCATGTAATTAGGGAATGAGAAGCTTGATTGGCTTGAAAAGTAATAGTAAGTAGTAAAAGGCAATCAATTTTTTTTTTATTTTAAAAGGTTGAAACATTGACCAGTAAGGGTCAAAAGTATTGAAGATTGCTCGTGAATGTTAAGTTAACACTGAATTAGATTTATACAATGCATCACTTTGGAAGAACTTTTCGAATCTTAATACAGAATTAATCAGATAATAAAAGCCGATGACACATACACATATATCACCTTTTCAACATATTTCCAAACATTTCACGTTAAGAAGATTTTGTAATTTAATCGAATATAATAACAATAAGATTCATCATTAGAAATAAGTTTGTATGGTATTTTGAATATAAAACACACATTACTTATTTCTGAATTAATGATTCTTAACAAGTATATTCTAAAATAACTTTTAAACATATATAATATTATTATCTTGGTAATAAATTGTTTTGTCAAATTATTAAGTTCGAACTACAGTTAAAATGTAACAAAATACCAAAACAAAAGTAATAATTACATTTGAACAACATATTTCAATGGAACTATAAATTCTTACATTTATTACAAAACAATTCACCCTTTAAAAAATAAGCAATGAAACTAATTTCCAAATATACTTCATACGAGACCCATCAGAAATAAATGAAATCTATCTGACTTCTGGAGAAAGATCATAAGACCACTTAAAATAGCCTCTTAACATTAATCTTTTTAGTAACCCATAATACCTTAAGCTCAATCGAAGTAAATTATGTGTATGATTTCAACAATTTTCTTATCTTCTCAAACAAAGGTCATGCATTATAGCTAGGTATTTTTATTCCTAAACCCACTAGGAAAGAATAAATATTTCTAAAGAAATTTCTCCTTGCAACAAATTAGGAAGGAACCCAAAGTACTCCTGACAGATCCAGATACTGGTTTGGGTGGTAAACAATCTAAGGTATTGATATTTTTCCATGTTTTTCTTCCCCTTTCTTTTCTCATATTGTGCTTCTGACGTTGTGTTTGTCTTTCCATTCCTCGTGCTGTTGTTTTTGGTTGAATGATATCAGCAGTTAAGGCGATATTTTCCTACCATAGGCGATAAATATCCTCATACCGTCATAAGCATTTATTGCATTGGGAATTTGATCTTCATGAAGTTTTGTGGACGCCCAGAAAGCATTCCCCCTTTCACAAGAATTGAATGAATAAATAATTTATGTTTGAAGTATCTGCCTTCTAATATTTTCAATCTAGGCTGTAATTTGGGTGCATTTTGTCCAATTTCGATGTTTACACTTTCCTTACTTAGATTCAAATTGAATAATTTTGTCTTATTTTTGACATATACAATTATGTGGATGAGATTATGAAAAACGCGAAAAGATAAGACAAACTAATGCAGCAAATAAAGTTATTTGAAGAGTTCTGTAATATTCCGGGATTTTAACTCTCCCATTTATTCTTAAAACCACTTAAATACATACAGAAACACTGTCTGAATGAATAAGAAAGTTTAAACAGGGGTTATGTATTACTAAAGGGACTTTTCAGAATTTATTGATGGTTAATTCAGTTACTAATAATTCAGCTTAAGACTTCCTATCAACATAAAATTTTTATTATATATACAGGGTGTTTCGAAACTTATCGGTAAAATTTTGAGCGGTGATAGAAAACGTCTAAACAAGCAATTTTCACCATGCAATGCCTAACCAGAGAGCAGTGAACGTCTAGATGGCGCTATAATAGGAAGCATAAAGCGCGAATCTCCATATACATCGTCTTTTCTACCATGATTTTCAGGAGGCAAGGTGAAAAACAGTTATCAGGAAAAGGCCATGCCTTCGGAAATCCACTGCAGAAATGACGTTGTGTAAAGAAACTCGCAATTTATGCTTCCTTTGTGAGTGTGTGTGAACTCTGTAGGTTATATCTTTAGATGACGATTTTTATTAAATGTGTTTTATTCATTTCTGGTTTTATTATAATTTCTTAGTAATTAGAATCTGTCTTATCGGTTTTACTTTTTTGGTTATTATGTTTTTTTTTTATTTATAACACAATAGCCTATCGGTATGTTGTAAAATTTATAGTATATGCATAAGCATTCATCATTGCCCAAGGCTGTAAACGTATATTTTTATTACTTTATTTCCATTTCCATTGTTGCTATCCACGTGAAAATTTTCTTTGCTAGAGTTTCATTTAGTTTTCCACATACTTTTAGAATCCATCTTTTTTGTAGCTCTATTCTAAAATAATCTTTAAATTTTTAGACGCTGATGTGTTTTATCGTTATGTGTTAATTATGTTTTGTTTACAAAGTTGATTTCTTATTATCATGAAGGAATTTGGTTTTACTCTATATTTAATGCTATTTGGTTCTTAATTCAAATAAATTGCTCAACAATTTATAAATAAATATATATATTTTGCAAATACTGTTACTTTTTACAATATATATATATATATATATATATATATATATATATATATATATATATATATTGAAATACAGAGCAGCGTGGACTATCTCTAAAGTTGCGCAGTGTAAAAAGTAAACGAATGAGCTGGTGAGGTTGATGTTGAATTCTTATGGTGCCTAGGTTACAGAGTGTCCTTCAAGCCCATTTCTGGTGTCTGTGCTATTGAAAGGAAAAGGGCCTCTTTCTTGATGGCAGCAATTTCAGTTTATACTACACCAATTCAGTTGCACGTTTTGAATTTGTTATTATATATTGGTGAGTTTATATTGCGACTTTACAAATTTGGGAGAAAGAGGAATTTAAGTTGATTTATTGATTATTTTAAAAGTATTTTATTTGTGTATTCTGAATGAGGATGCTATGAAATTGTTTGTAGAGGAGCGAAAGTTTACAGGAAGAATTTTGATTGTCAGATTAGAAAAGAAAGAGTAGCGAGAAAAGTTGACATTCTGTCCATTAAGAAAAAGAAATGAAAATTAAAAAAGATGCTCTTTGTGCGGAAAATTGTTTGTTAAATTTTAGAGAATTTATTTAATTTAAAAAGAAACTAATGGTGATTCATATGATTCATGGAGGCTTTTTTCTGGCTTTTTTAGTAAAAAGTAGTTATGGAATTAATTTCGGTTTCTAGATTTTGCGTATTAATATTACCAATATTTGGTAGGTTATTAAAAATTTGTTGGAGATGTTTTGTATGTATTTCCTAAAGGTAGGAAGTTTAAGTACTCTATGGAGTTGGTTTTTTATTGAACCACCGAGCTTTAGTTATTCAAATAATAGATCTTTGGGTGTTTTCTAAAATTTGGATTTTTAATTTCACCAAATACGCCCATACATGACACGTGTAGCTAGAGTTTAGTCGCATGACTGAGGTGTAGAGAAACGTCTTAATTTCGAGTAAATTTGCGGAATACCGGCAAATTAGGGGGGAAACTTGGGTGTTAAGTTCCGGAATATTTCGGGGTTGTTATCAAGAGACTTACTTACTTAAAATTATTCCAAGGTATTTTGTCGACAGAGAAATAGGGGGTTAGTTTAATATACAGCATAATGGGGACGAATTATTTTTTCTTTTATTTGTAAAGAGGGCTGTTTCTGATTTGTCGACGTTTATTTTTACTTGTCCTGTATCAATGTAATTTTCAAGGACACTTAAGTGTATATTGAGGACCAAGTGACTGATTTAGAATTTTCAAAAAAGGCGAGGATAGCTGCGTAATCGGCGTACTTATTTTGATTTGTAAGTGTTTATTAGGAATGTCGCTGAGATATAAATTTTGAACAAAAAAGGCAGTAATAAACAGATCTTAACAGGAAAACTTATGGTTCACTGTATAATTTTCGCTGATTTTTTAAGGCTGGAACCAATCTTCTATTTTTCCAAAGAAGATATATTTTTTACACGAAATTGTCTTTTATATATTCTTCTGGAATATATTTATCATGCAAAAACCTAATTAAGTTTATATGTATACTCTCATTGCTAAAAGTTTCGCAAAAAAAATATTTTTCAAAATAAGACAAAATTTTGCACACGAACTTTTACATGTAACAAAGTGATTACAAAATGAAAGCAAAATGATCATTTATTTTAGGAAACATTACAAATGAATGGAGGTTTTAGTACCCTGTTGGGTCATTAGCAATAATTTAGGACATAATACGGTCGGGCATTGAAGCATACAAGTCCCGTATGATATCCTGCGACATCTCGCTATAAACGCGCTTTTAATTCAACCAAAGTCATCAACTGTCCAATTTGCCGTCCTAAATGATCCCAGATATGCTCGATCAGTGACAAATCTGGGAATCGAGCAGGCCAGAGAACGGTGGAACTATCGTTGAGGCAGTCCTGTGAAACGCTGCTGAGAGTGGGAGAGCATTATCCTGTTGAAAAATTGCTTCTGAAACCCCTAACATGAGTGTCAACAAATGTAAGAGAATAATGTAACGAACGCAATTTTGGGCGGTCATGGTGCGTGTATCAATGTTAGGGGTGACCGTGTGTCGTATGCAAGGGCACCTCAAACCCTCACAAAAGGGGGGGGAGTACAGCGTAGGCAGGATCGAGAAGTTTATCACAGATAACTTATACGAGTACACGATTATCTTTACTATCGAAATTGAATCTGGATTCATCTCCAAAGACAACCTTATTCCATTCGGTTGTAGGCCAAACCCTTCAAGGACGACATCCTTCCAAACGGTAATACACATAATGGGCGCCGCGATAGCAACTGTCCTTCAGCCAGGCTCCTTGCGATGGAACGGACTTAACCCATGGCCCGTAGTAACGGTGATGCCTATGTATGGATGGTTGACAATGAGACAGTTGGTGCTATGTATGATGTGTAAGATGTGATAGTCTTTTTAACTATTGGTCTATCGAAGTCGTCCTGAGCCTAATTGCCGTATAAAAGACTTTTATCTTGTCTACTGTTCCCAACACCACCTCAGAATAAATTACAACGGAATAGGTGGAGAGCTACTCACCGAGCTGACCACTCGATTTCCATTATTCCTATGATTCTTCCGCTCTCAACTCTGACAGCAGGTCATACTGTGTCCGATGGCAGCGTAATGGGATCTTTAGTTAAAAAGTGTCCCACTACCACAGATTAAATATACGCAACAAGCTCTGCTTACCTATTTTTGTAATCGCAAGAGAACGAATTTCAATGCCTACTGATTGCATTACGCAATGCGCAGCCACGTTGCATTTCTAATCATTTACATATCTGCATGACACATATCTTCATGTCAAGTTTCGTAACAATCCCACTTTTACTTCTTGGTACTTCTTACTTATTTCAATGAGTATATATATATATATATATATACATGGGTGGGAGAGTGGGGGGCATGGGGGTGTATATATACATTATTGATTGCAATTTTACATGAAAGTTAGTAATATATTCAATCATTCTGGATGTCTTTATGAAATAAAAGTATTTTTTTAAATGGGATTTCAATCATTATGTGTAATATTTAATATATTTGATGCTTGTTTTGAATAATGTAATAGCAGTTTTACCTGGGTAAAGTATTATTTTCAGTCTAGGTCTTAAAATATTTTCTTATTGAACTACATCTTTTTCTAATTTATAATCTTAACGAAATTTCTAATTGAATCTTTTCAAATAAAATAATTTTGAAATATAATTTTTTGTAACAGAGATTTGTAATAGAATCTCTTGTTCAGCAAGCTACAATTTAAAAACTAAGTAAATTATTTAATAAAGACTTAGGTTTTGAGTGAGCGTGTAATTTACTGCTAATACTTCAAATAATTGGGGAGCAAAAAATAATAATTTAAATGTAATATACTCCAATACTAGAGATGTTTAAACTATTTAACAAAGGAGTTCTAATAGCTCCAAAATTCCAAAACTCTTTGCTATCTGAGAAATTTTCTTTCACGAATAAATTATATAAGATTAAGACAAAAATCATCAATGAACTTCCCGGCTATTTTCATTCTTCTCAAAGCTTAATTGTTGTCATTCCTTAAAATGATTTTTGACTGATAAAAAATGAATAATAGAAACATACATAACAATGTATGAGCTGTGGCTGGTTTGTAAATGAAAATCAGCTTAATCTCCCTGAAGACTGAATGATTCATAGGTATCTTCGCAAGCATTCATTTTTAATCAAACGTGGCAGTCGAAATAAACCTCCTGTGTCTTTGTGGAACTTTCATGGGAAATAACTTTTCAAATGTCATCTACATCATTATTTACTCGACTCATGCCAGCAGAGAAACTAAACTAATTATTTAACTCTGTGTGATACATAGGAAATGTTCTTTTATCAAAATTATTCTCTGAAAAGTTGGTAATAGAAGTTGTTCTATATATATGAATTTATACACATTGCAATTCATTATTTTGAATTCTTATAATTTTTCAATTGGGGAAGATAATACATCTGTTAAGTAAGTCTGAATTTTATACATATGTAAATCATTAATTAAAAATTGTGCTTAGAAAAGAAAATTAGGTCTTCCTATTAAACTTGTCTTTCTTTATTTATATAACAATGTTTAATTGCCTATTGTTCTTGTAATAACTTGAAACTCTTTAACATTTTCATTGTTTCTTAACATCACACTTTAAAGGCAAAACTGGAACTACTGGCGAAAGACCACATAATTTTGAGTCTCATTCGAGTTACTAGAACGACACTTCAGCTGGAACCTCTCTCCAAACTTCCCCACCACGGTAGGGGGAAAAAACCTACAACTTTAAACAAAAAATTATTTCAAATTCAATTCCTTTTTCAGAACATTTCAATATTTTAAAATTCTTACTACAGCTGCAAATTTTGATATTTTGAAACAATTTGTTTCTCAACCTCTTAGAAGTGTTTTTCACGAACATGTATACGGATTTACTTACAATAGATTTATTTATAGTTTTTACAGTTTCTTTGCTATAAGATAATACGAAAAACAGTAAAAAAGGTTTTATTTTCTTTTTTGATTTAAAAAACCTGTTCATCTAAATACTTGTTCCATGTACAGAATTGTTAAGCATAATATGCAAAATAAACAGAATAAGTTTCAATTCCTTATATTGGTCATAACAAAGTTTTAGCTTTTTTTTAAATACATGAGCGTCAGGAAAAATAAATAGTTTAGAAGATCAGTTTATAGTTTTGAAGATCTATAAATGGCTTGGTACTTAAAAAAATTAACTACTCGCTTCATAACGTACTTAGAGATGCACACTTTCCTACATATTTTTAGAAACTTCATGCAATTAAAATAAGATGATGAAAGTTTTTTCGATATTTTAGTCATTTTTGGACTATTGGGTCTCCTTAAATATATTATTTTTCCACATTTAGAGACCTAACTTCACGATTCTCTAAGGTTTGACTCCTAAGCTGTAAGACATTCATTGATTTACGCATAGAACAAGTGACGCGACTATCTAAGCCAGGGATCTCCAAACTACTGCAGGCGAAGACCTCTCATCCGGCCTATGGAAACCTTTTTATCTACGGGAAAACATTAACAAAATTTACGTGCATCCTGCCAAGATCAGCCACCTTCGATTACTACATTGTGAAACCTTATTCGTTGCTTACTTTCTCAGTTTCTCTTCTGAGTCAATGGGGTGATATAACGACATATAGTGGTAATTTTTGAATAGTTTGCTGCTTGTTCAAGACTTGATTATTTTGATCACAGTTTGCCAGCTGAGGGTGACTGCTGAGATGAGGATATGTTGGTGTCAGTTAGCGTCTAATTGCGAAACAAGCTGTACTATATTTTATTTAATGATAATTTCCTTCACATTATTACTTACCAGTATGTATAAAGCATTGAGAATATCGTTAGCTTAACAAAAAAAAATTCCAAATATTCTGAAGAGGAAACATTAAAAGCAACAATCTCTTTACTATAAGTAGATAAATTTGCAGACTATATGCAGGGAAGTTTTTTAAACTTAAGAAATCATAAGAATTTTTAAAATTTATTTCCTGTCACTTGCGACTAACCTCAGTTGTCTATCATTTGATAAAGGAAAGGATATGAGTGGTATAAAGAAAAGCTTTTTTTAGTCAAGTGAAGCAGATGTGTAACGAGAAATACATCTCATAACTAATATTCCTCTATTATTCATGTATTATTAACCAGCATGCTTTGTGTGTTAAATATATGGAAATTAGTAGTGCACTGAATTCTATTATAAATATAGTGAATTTAATAAGGTAGCATTGGCTCAACTATAGACAGTTTAGAGACAAGTTGAAAAATACACACAAAATCGCAAGATTTACCATATTACACAGCAGTAAGTTAACTAAGTTATGGAAGGTGTATTTGAATAAGTTAGGAAATAGGTGACGTCCAGAAAAGTAAAGGCAAACCACAGCTATTACTATCTGATGAAAAGTGAGTATGGAAATTGGCCTTTTCTGTAGACATAACTATTCAGTTAAATTTTCTGAGCCTAAAACTACAAGGAGAGGAAAGTCTAGTTTCTGATCTATACACCCATCTAAAGGCCTTCAGATCTAAACTTGTCTTGTTTTTGTTACAAGTATAGTCCAACAACTTGATGTACTTTCAGTAGAGCAACGTCTTCACACTCAATCAACAGCTGAGTCCCTTACGTCATTTGCATGCAAGATAGTCAAAGACCTCCAGCTGATGTTTCAGGAGCGGTTTTCTGACTTAAATTCAAAGGCGGAAGAAGTGAGACTGTTTAAAAACCTATTTGATATAGATGTGGCTAATAGCTCAGATGAACTGCGGCTGGAAGTCATTGAGTTGAAAGCAATGGAATTCCTTAGAGACAAGTTCAAAAAAGATCTGGAAGTTTTTTTACTAGTTTTTGCCCTGGGGCCATTTTCTTAATATCAAACCTTTTGTAACAAGGCATCTCTCAATCTTAGGAACAACATACATTATGTGAACAAACATTATCAAAAAATGAAATACGAGAAGAAAAATTTGAGAACAGACTTTTCTGATGATAATCTTAGGTCACAGATGAAGTTAAGGATATCAAATCTAAAGCCATAAATATCTACTATTTTGGCACGCAGGAAAAATTTCTGCTTTCTCAATAATTCAAGTGTTCATGTGTAGTGTATAAAATAATATTAAATAAATAAATAAATAAAAACCACATCTGTGTTTTGATTCTTTTTTATTTGGACCTTGAGTGCTATCGGACCCCACACTGATGTTTGATAATTAATGCAGCTCTAGGACAGAAATGTTTGGAACCCCAGAATCTAAGCTGATATTTCAGTCCCTTAATACCCACGTCACTCAAACATGGAATTTAAAATCTTTTCAATTTAGTATGTATCAGCCCCCTTTTTCTCTCGATTTTTAAATTGGAACTAGACCTGGAAGGAATATCTTGAAAGTGTTCGACTGAAGCAAAATAATTTACTATATTAAGTAAATCAGTTTGCTTTCTTATGAATTAGATAAGCCAATGATTAATATCGCTTGATATATAACAGACGTGTAGTGGTAGATTCGAATCCTGATTTCAGGAAAACCTGGTTGTTGAAAAGTTTCATGTACAATAGAAATACTTGATATATATCGTTTTTAATAATAAAATATTGATATTACCAAACTATTTTAAAAATTCAACCCAAAATTTAACATATATTCCAAAAGTATCTGTTTCAATATGTTTCTTTAATAATGATGTATATTTTTTTACATTATTATTAAGACATTATTACATTATTTACATTATTATTTATAAATAAGATTATAAGCGTAAACTTTCAAAATAGTAGTTTCTATTTAACTATTAACGAAAAAAAATTCATCGTTTCCTTAAAGAAATTTGTATGAGAAGTAATAAATGACAATGATATAAGAAAAAAGAAATATATTTTGAATTCCTAATGCATTATGTTGTTTGTCTCCACTATTCCGTACTTACTGAAAATTTGTTACACTGCTATAAGTCTTCTTAAGTATTTTCAGCTCAAAAACCACAAAAGCATGTTGAACGAAACAATAATTAGATTTCACTTGTTTGAGGTTGGAAGAAATAATTAATTTTGCAATATAAACTAATTTAATTAATTACTACACAGAGAAACGCGTCGTTAAATTAAATTATCTGAGCGACAGAAATTTGATTGAATTAGAATTGTTTACAACAGAAGTTAGTTTGTTAAAGGATTAGAATTCAAAGGAAAAATGATTCCACTCAAATTAATGAAAATTCATTATGTTTGTTTTCAACTGTTCAATTTTCTTTTTTAAAATGAGAAATGCATTGATTGTTTGAGGATGACTAGAATTTAACAAGTGACTCAATTTCAATCATTAAAATGAAGGAAATATACTAAACAATTTCTTAAATTCAATATTTACATATGTTGGATGAGAAAAAATAATTTATGAGTGAATAACTAAGTCAAAAGAAAAAAGGATGATAAGCTTAAAGTTTTACAAAATTATGCATGTAAAGACATAATTTGGGTCATGTTGCTATCCAGATGACATCTAATAAATTATTTCATGAATAAAATAAATTAACTTAATGAAGATTGTAGTAAAAATTGATCGAAATTATTGCAACATTTTTGTAGTATATATTACAATAATGTTCCTTTATATAAATAATGCTAGTTAGGAAGTATTAGATTTCGGTTTGAAGAATAAATTTCAAGTTGGATCATATATTCTTGGCATTAGCAGCATCTAATTTTATTAAAACAATGCAGAAATACCATATTTAGGAATGATAATTCTTTTAGTCCTTCTATCTTACTTATCTTAATCTATTATCTTCTCTATCTTCCATGATAAAAGAAATATTTCATTTATCTGAGTGATTAAACGAATGAAATTCGATAATCTAGAACAGGGGTCTCCAAACTTTCCAGCCTTAGGGCCATATTGATTACTCCAGTAAATTCCAAGGGCCAAAGCCATATTATCATTCATTGTTGCCGGTGGTAAAAAGTTGAATCAGTCCACTAGTGGTGTAAAATATGATTACTTTTTTGCCAGATGCCTCTAGCGACGGGAACGCTTTAATTTTATGCCTCTAGCGACGGGGACGATACTCATTTAATTTCTGCCAGATGCCTCTAGCGACGGGGAAGCTGATGTATTTTCCGTATCGTATGGGTATCCGTTATAATGGGGTACCCGCATCGTATCGCCATAGTAATCATTGATTACAAAAGTAATGAAATACACAAGTAATCATTGATTACTTTTTTCTTCAGTAATCGTTACTTCGGTTCCTAACGAGTAACGAGTACTCAAGTAACGAATGAGTATTTTTTTTACATGAAAAAAAAAAGTCCGAAAAAGTACGCCACGTTTAAAAAAGGCTGCAAATCGGACTAAAGTCCGCAAAACGGCAACACTGCATATTATTAATTTTCCTGTCATTATCTGTAATTTCTAGATTAGTCGTAGAGTACGAGCAAGCCATGAGGAGTAACGTGACAGGACATCTGGTGGACACAAGCGGAAATAGGTAGTACCTTCTATCGCTAACAGATGGCGCTAATAGCACTTACAGAATAACCTCGTTGGTTCGAGAAAGTTCTGGTGTCTTCCACTCACTTCTAGATGGCAGTAAGTGGAATATATAAGAAGGCTAGTGGCGCAACCACAAGTCAGTTCCTATGACACTGCTGTGAAATAAAATAGTGCGTACCTCCTTAAAACGTGTTTGTGCGTGTTTAAGTTTAAGACATCTTTGTAACAATATTTTGATTTGAATTGTTGCTTTTGTGTGTGATTTAGTAGAATGGAAAAGAAGCGAAAAATTGATAGTGAATGCAGAAAATTCAAAGATCAGTGGAACATTCAGTATTTCGTAATTGAGTCCAGTAACAAGGCGCTATGTTTGATTTGCAATGAAAGCATAGCCGTTCTCAAAGAATATAACATTAAACGTCATTATGAAGCAAAACATTTTCAAAATTACTCAAAATATACAGGAAGTTTGCGGACAGAAAAATTCGAAGCTATGAAGCTCGGATTGAAATCGCAGCAATCTTTATTTACAAAACTCAAAACTGAACAAGAGGCTGCAACTCATGCCAGCTTTCGTGTGGCTCTTGAAATTGCAAAACGTGGAAAACCATTCACCGATGGAGAAATGGTCAAAGAATGCATAATCGCAGTAGCCGAAGAAATGTGCCCTGAAAAGGTAAATTTATTAAAAACTGTCAGTATGTCAGCAAACACTGTGGCTCGAAGGGTAGAAGACATCGCTGAAAATATATCCTCTCAACTGTTCAACAAAAATTGACATGTTGAGTGGTTTTATTTGGCCTTGGATGAGTCAACGGATGTGTCAGATACTGCTCAGGTGTTGATTTATATTCGAGGAGTAGATAAAAGCTATGAAGTGCATGAAGAACTTCTTGATATGTATAGTATTCATGGCACAACTACTGGTTCAGATATTTTTAAAGGAGTTGAAATGGCCATTAACCAAAAGAACCTTCGATGGAAAAACTTGAAATGTATTACAACTGATGGAGGCAAAAACATGAGTGGGAAAGATAAAGGAGTGGTCGCTCTTGTGTCAAAGGCTGTAGAAAATGACGGTGGTTCAAAACCAATAGTCTTACATTGTATCATTCATCAACAGTCTTTGTGCGGAAAATGTTTGGATATGTCTGAAGTTCTGAAACCAGTCATATCAACTGTTAATTTTATCAGATCTTTTGGGCTGAATCACCGACAATTCGTGCAATTTATTGAAGAGATTGGAGAAAATGACTTACCTTATCATACTGCCATACGTTGGCTTAGTTGTGGGAAAGTCCTTCAGCGCTTTTTTGAACTTCGAGCAGTGATCGAAATTTTTTTGAATGAAAAGCATCGCCCTCTTACTGAATTGCAAAACAACGCATGGCTGTGGAAGTTAGCATTCTATGTTGATTTGACAAAACATGTGAACGAACTGAATTTGAGATTGCAAGGAGAAAACCAGCATCTTCCTGATTTATACACTAATATCAAATCATTCCGGAAGAAATTGATACTGTTTCAATCACAACTACGAAGTAAATGTTTTTCACATTTTAAAACATGTGAAATATTCAGCCACACCACTGAGACCGAGTTTCCTATCGATTTTGCAATCGAAACTTTGAGTGCTTTGAAAATAAATTTTGATACTCGTTTCTCGGACTTTGATGCCATTGCGAATCAAATTAAGATTTTTCAGAATCCTTTTGATACTGACATTGAAACCCTAGCCCCGGAACTTCAAATGGAAATGATTGATCTACAAGTATGATATAATTGGCATCAAATATCAAAACTTATCTTTGTTGGAATTTTATAAGTGTCTTCCACTGACACAATTTGATAATTTGCATAAATTTGCTCGTGGGCTGTTTTCTGTTTTTGGTACTACTTATTTGTGTGAGAAGACCTTTTCCAAAATGAAGTACACAAAAAATGTTTACAGATCTAAATTAACTGATGAGCATCTTAAATCTCTTTTAATAATTGGTACAAGTAAAATTAGTCCACAACTACAAACTATTGTCAGTGGAAAATCTCAATTACATAAATCTCATTAGTATTTCATATGTCATTATGCTTGTTATAAGTTATTTTTTCATTTAAAATGTATAAAATGTTAGTTGGATTCATTTCAATAATTTGTTAGTTAGTATATAGTAACCTACAACAATGTTATGAGTAGTTAGCCCATGACCATATCAATGTAGATGTCATATTAATAATTATTCAACATAAAAATAGATTACTTCAGTAAACTAAATTTAATTTGCTATAAAAAATAAATATGTTCTCTAGAAGGAGTTTTCTTTCAAGTATGCTAGCTCTCCGCGGGCCGGACAAAATCTGTCCGCGGGCCGGATGTGGCCCTCGGGCCGTAGTTTGGAGACCCCTGATCTAGAAGCATGATTTAAATCTTATTTATTAGTCTTGATTAATAAAATGATTTAATATGTAATCATTGACTTTACTTTAAAGAAAATGAATTTCACTTCATTTATTAAATTATTGGTCTTATAATTCTACAACTCCGTAATTATATCATGGAATATTGAAAATTTGATATCTGATTTTTTTTCAAGTATTAATAAATTTCTTTATATATATATATATATATATATATATATATATATATATATATATAAATATATATATATTTGTGTGTGATTAAATACTAGGAAAAATAGTATTTATCGATAGTGAAAGGCTTTCTCTATTTTTCTTTTCATTTTTCTCTTCATAAATAAGCATTCAGCTAAATAATCATAATGAAAGATAATTTTTTTTCAAAAAATTCTCTTATTATAGGGTTAATAAAATGTTGCATGTAAAAGAAAATTTAAAAGGAAAAAAAGAATTTGAATTCATTTTTGAATACTTTTCAAACATATATTATTTTTCTTATTAGAAGTTTTAATTAAGATTTATGTAACTTTTTGTACCTTAATTTGTTGAATTAAAAAATGTAACTATTTTAATGTGATAAATTTGAGTGTCAAAGTGTCGAAATTTACGGAAAATATCAAATGAAATCTTACCAAAAGGAAATATTTGTTTGTAATATGTTATTAGAGAATTACTTGAAGTTTGTGAAAGGACTCGAGAACTTTACAGTAGTAACACGTAAATATGTACAAATTTTAAGAAAACACGTAAATTCATTTGAAACATAAAAAAAATTATTAAAGTTTTTTTGCATCTGAAGCAAATGCTTACAGTTGCAATACAGTATTAACCACAGAGACATCTTTAAAAAATTTATGCATAAATTCATTTAAAGCATTTATCAAAACCAATCAATAAATAGTTCTTGATTATTAAATTATTTTAGAAAAGTCATCCTAATTTGAGTGAACAAGTTACTAAAAAACACTCATTTGATTCCTTGTAGATACTTCAGGAATTTTAAGTCAATGTAATTTGACAACAGCAAGAGGTTTTTTCGAACAATCCGAAGCGGTAAAATGTTTTTTCAATTTTTGATGACTCAAAGAATTTCCTTCCTTACATTTCTTCTTTTAATGTCGAATTCATCTATTAACTGTCAAAATACAAACGGAGTAAATCATAAAAGATTTTGGCTTATTTTCCTCCATTTTTTTTTGTTTCCCAGTCTCAATACAATAGAAGAGAAAAGACCACAGTACTATATCTCATTATATTGTACTTCATTGACAGTGACGAATAATCGTTATTCTATTGGTGAGACTCTTCGGCAAATGGTCTCTCTTCGATAATGATGTAGAATATTTTTTGTGTGTTTGTATAATTGTTACCTCTCAGTTTCCGAGTACTTGCTCAAAAACAATGAAAACAAATAAAGTAAGAAGTGATGCTTGTAGAAAGAGTGTTAAGTTGGTATTAACCTTGATATAATTTGATCTGTTTACGTGGCATTTCTTGAGTCGGTTAAGGACACAAAATTAGCTCATTTTCTAGCTCATATATTGGCATTTAACAGAATTTTAGGTACAAAAAGAAATAAAAAGATTATGTTTCAATTAATTGCTTCCCAATTGTTACTAAGTTTTGAGAGAAATATTATATTAATCTATCATCATTAAAAAACATCATCATAAACCTTCTATTGGATTGTTTAAGTCCACAATTTTATTAAAAATATTTTAAATGTTCTTCAAATGTCATGTATTGTAGAGTCTGCTGTGTGACGATTTGAATATAACTATGAATATTTTTCTATTACTAACATATCTGCTTTTAAGCAGAGTATCTAGTGAAAAAGTCGTTTTAAATAGAAGACTCTGTGTTGAATTTAATTTATAACCAAATACCGCATAATATTGGACTTTTGTCTAAAACACAGGATATTTATATTAACTTGAAAAAGTTTCTGAAACATTTTTGGATGCAGAATTGCCCTTGAATTTTATTAAGAGTAATTTTAAATATAATAACTATAATAATATTTTTCTTCGGTTTGGTTTAACTTTCTTTAAGAAAAAATTACATTTATATTGTTAATAATAATATTATTTACATTATTTTTAATTAATATTATTTATATTATTTTTAATTAATATCATTTATATTATTTTTTAATTAATATTATTTATATTAATTAAAAATATATATTAATTATTTATATTAGTTAAAAATATATAATAATTATTTATATTAATTAAATAATATTCATTCTAATTTAATTAATATTATTTATAATAACTTTTTTATTTCGTTTTAATTTTTTAAAACTTTTTCCCCATTTTGCTATTTTTAAAGTCGTCAAAATTCTTTATCATTAGTATTCATTTCTTTTTACAGAAGGCAACTCTACATTTCCGGTTTTAAAAACGCAAGAAATTATAGAGTGTTAGTATTAAATATATAGTTTTCTTATTGCAAGTCATTTGTCTCAAGTTAAGTTTTTTAAAATTTTGGAATTATTTAATCTTGTTGGTCCATATTTTTGCGTGACATTTTTTTGTTGGGGATGCTTGAGTTGTAAAATTTCTTTAACATACTAATCTGTTTTAAACCAAATTCAGAATTAAAATGTGATAAGTCGTTTTATTTATTTATTTATTTGGCTACTTTCTCTCTGGCTTTCATTGTTTTTCATGCATAAATATTTATAATATATTTTTTATATTCTAGTATATTATATTTTCTTATATTTTGGTGTTTATCTTCTTACATTTTTTGACATGAATGCTTCAATGTATTTATATACTTTTTCTTCATACTTTAGAGGGGAATTTGTTTTTCTTTAGGTCTTAACTTTTATAATCTTCTAGGTTTTTTTATGTGTTCATATTTCTTTTACTTTTTGTATTATCTAAACAATTATATACAAGTTTTAATTACAAATTTAGGAATTTAAGAGTTTATTTCTTTTTTTCTATTATAATTTTCTTTTATTTCAAATATTTTGCTATATTAATAAAATGTTATTTTAATTATATGCCGTGCAACAATTTTGCTCCTTTGGCACTATTATTGTATTATTTTGAATAGGTGTTTAGACACATAATATTCGTATTAATGTCAAATTTTCCATATAGACATATATCACAAATCTGTATTTACATGTATATATTTATTTTCTATTTCATTTCTTTTTGTGCATTTTTAATATTATGGTTTTTGTTATTTTAGGAATATTTGGGATTAGGAATATTTATTCATCAAAAATTGTAGGATATTTAAATTTAAAACTCTGGCATTTCCTTTTAATAAAATCTTTTTTTAAGATATTTAAATTACTAATATTTTTTTAGTTGTTTTAGATTGTTACACTCATTTCTTATTGTTTTTAATTCTAGTTATGCTCATAATTTTTTTTAAAATAATGATACGAATTTTAGCTATTTTGTTTCAAGTTTATACTTTTTTTCTGTTGCTTGACATGTTTTTTCACACTGCCCTGATGTATTTTCTTGCTTTTTAAAAATCTTTTTAAGATTATAGTGTTTTTATGTATATAGTTCATTTTAAATTTGAATTTGTGTATTGATATTTAGAGTTTGAATGAAAGATAAAGTGGTTATATTTATAATCTTGTTTGATTTTAAGATATTACGGTTGTTCAGAACGTTTGATTTTTGTTGTGTTATATTGTTATATATGATAACTACATTTCTACGTTTCATGAATTATGAATTGCTATATTATTACTTAAGTGAGAGACTGGAAAACTGGTAATAAGAATATTATCTTGCTCGAGATTAAGCTACAATGGTAAGTTTAAAAGCTTTAAAAGGCTACAATTTTTTTGCATCGAAATTTATCTTTCGTAAATTTAATAAGATAACATTACTCCTTCGAAGGAACCTTTTTTTAATTAACATAAATTTGGTCTGCAACTGCATATTTTATGACCTTACAGGGCTTAAAAATTAAAAAACACTCATAAAAAGATGTTTATAGTTTATATTTATATTGTCGAAAGGGTTTTTACACAAATACAATAAAAAAATCAAGACTTTCCGCAAAACGTGGTAACTCAGATGAAATTAAATATATTATTATTTTGTAAATTGAAGGTTCATTGATGAATACCATTTTGAGTTATTATGTTTTACTGAAGTGAAAAATGTTATTTTTCTAGCTATTTCGGTCAGCGAAATTCATAATCAAGTTATATTAAAATAGCTATGATACAGCTTTTAAATACGATAGAAACAAATTTCAAACAGATTGTTAAAAATAAAGGATTTATTTTCATTATGAAACCAAAAAATTAAAGAAACAATCGATACCTTGATCAAAACTTATGTTTTGAGAAGTTGTAATGCCACCTTAAGTTTTGGGTTATGTTTTTATGTTATACTTGTGCATTTGTATTGTAATTGAACACATAGCTTAAGTTTGGATTCGTGAGTTTTGTCCAGTGAAAGTTTGATGTAGGTTTAAAGTTATACATAGTATTTTATTGTGATTGAGTTTACTTTTAGGGTACTTGACAATTATTATAATACTAGCTGTTTTTGAGTTATATGTGTACTGTCTCTATTACTTTTTTTTTGAATATTTTGTTTGATTGTTTTATATGATCATTTTAGTTTCTTGTAAGTTGCTTTATTATTTTAGACAAAATTGAAGGATGTACTGTTAGGAAATAGGGTTAAAGGGTGTTTTTCTGGATGATAAAAAGAATTATTATTATGAGTTAGAACATAAAGATGCTAGTACAGCTATAGAAAATAAAGTTGAATTGCTAGAGCATATAAGAGAAAAATAAAAATAAGAAAGATTTTTTTTAATAAAATTTATTTCGACGATGATTCTCAATATAATGAGAAAATGATAATAAAATTAATACTCATGACAACAGAGAAAAAAAAATCTGGATGCTAGTAAATTACCTTTCAGGAATATTAACATACATATTTCCATATTTATTAATATTATTTTAGAGTATATTTCACAAAATAAGAATATAGAATCAAATTCTGTTTTAAAATTAGATAACGACATATCAATTAAAAATTTAACTGTCCTATTATTTTAATACACATTTGAATAATGTGTATAAATTAAAATAAATATGTGTAATTTTTACATAAATATTTGATCATTATAGTACATTTTCAATTTTATGATTAAAAATATTTATTTTAAATAATATTTAGCTGAGAAATGGTGGTACGAGTCTTAGATAGCTGTAATATTTTTAATTAAATATAATGTTATATAGTATTAAATTTAACCATAAAAATAGAAGAAATAGTGTAGTAAAAATATTGCACAATATCAACCAATAAAGGAGAATTGACTCCAAAAATATGAGTATACCTTACCGTTTTGTTAACTATAAGCAGATGCTCGAGAATTTTAATCGATGTTTTAATAACTCATTTTATGTTTCCTGGTCTTAGAATGTGTTTATTTAAATTTTTGAAGGTTTATTTTAAGTTAACATAAACAGTATTATAGTTTATTTGACTTATATTCTTTCTCTTTAATTCTTTCTATTTAAATACACCCTAAGAAAGTCTGGTCTTTGATTTTTGAATTTTATGGTCTTTTTCCAAATTGTTATGAAGTAATTTGTTAAGTCTGAAAGTTTGAATACTTTAAAATTAACCATTCTATCCTAAACATCCTTGTTTATTGTATCCTAAACAAGAAACAACATTTTAAATCATTTTATGTCCTTTATTGAATTGCTTGCGTTTTTCATACTTCATTTTAATTTTTCCTAATAATAGTTTATTTTTACTAAGCCCCCAGCAGTCATTGAATCGAATGTTAAATATATTTAGTTGTTTAATAATCTTAATTAGATGCTCACTGTTTCATAAATACTATAATTAGCTAATTTATTATTAGCTTATAGGCATGGTTTTCCTTTTATAAAAATCAAATTTGGTTTCCTTATAAATCTATGACACTCAAAATCAAAGAAAATTAACGCACTTGCATGAAATATATTGTAATATTTCTTTCGATTTTTACAATGACTATTAAATATGTTCTCCTCCTTTATAACAAAAAAACACTTTAAGAAATAATGCAATATATATCTTGTGAGACTATTCACAAAACCATTATTTCTGGTAGAAAACCATAAAAGCACCCAACCTGCCACCTTAGTATCACATTCTGCAACGATTCAAGTTCCCGGAGGCTCAGTTCTCGAAAAACATTGGTGGAAAGAAATCCAAGATGATTTTTTCTTTCATTCCAAATAAAAGCAATATATACATAAATATATATTTTGTATCTCAAGTCCATATAGATAGAATGTATAACTTTCAAGAAATATCTCCTAGACACAAACTATTGTGGAGTGTACACTAGAAAAAATCAGATACTAGTTATGTTGGTAAGCAATCTAAGGTATTGATTTGTCATATTTATCCCTCTCATATTGTGCATTCCGATATTTATTTTGATCTTACCTTTTCTTCTGCTTTCGTTTCTGTTTGAATGATATCTGCATTTCCTGCCAAAAGAATAAGCATTCCGACACAGTTATAAACTTTCATTAGAGTGAATTAATTCTGTTGACATTCAAAAATTATTAACAACTTTAAATCAAATTGGAGTACTATATAAATACGTGTATAAGGAAGAAATCATGATTAAAGTCATAGTGTTTTCATTTTAAATCTTCATTGAAATTTGCTTGTCATTTCTTCTATGATTAAAATTGACGAATTTATATTCTTAAGTGTTAAACGAAATAAAGAATTTGATGGATGAACTTTGAAGAATTGTTTCTGGAAAATTTGAGACGGAAAGTGATTAATTAGTAATACAAATAAGAACATCGTTAATTTAAAATCAGAATTACGTTAAGCATATAAACAACTTTAAAATTATACGTTATCTTCATTTTTCTAGTTTTCGGAAGATTTTAGAATGTTTGTTTGATCACAATAGAAAATTTTGCTTACCGGATATAGCATATCCAAATTATACTTGACTGTCTTCTCAAACATCAATATTTTGTCTCACTAAATTTACTTCAAATATTGATTCACATTTACTTCTTGAAGAAAAAAAGGAGGATCCATTGTCTATTTAACAAGGAATAATATTTTTCTTTATTTTATACTATTTTTCCAATGATGCTGTAATTGTTTAAGGGAGTCAGTTCAAGCAGAACTTTTCCCTCTGTCTGTAATGTTAAAAATTATCAAGTTTTAGGAACATTTTTAAAGATGTTTACTAGTCATACAATCACCAATTTTAACGTGCGCATTATTGTAATATTATTATTTTGAGGAGAAAGTTTATCCTAAAAGTTTTGTAAAAAAAATTATGGTTCAAAATATACAATAATTTTCATCATTTTGAAACTTTTCACGTGTTATTAAATTTTTGAATATGAATTTTTATGAAAATTTACTCACATTTTTAGAAAAATGCTGTTATTTAATTAATAATAATCCCATAAATACACACATAAAAGAGTAGTGTCTTTACGACCAGTAAATTTCTTTAAAAAAAAACTCCTTATACGTGGTTATTTTTAACATTAGTGAGACAGAGAAATTGCTGCTTGAAGTGACCCCTCAAATATTTTTGAAGGTATGGAATGTAATAAACAAAAATAAATTGGATCTTGTAGGAGTGTTAAATTAGATCATTTCAGCTTATAGTTTATAATAGTTTTTAAAACATTTCTATGATCCTTTTGAAATTTAGAACTCATCTGCTTTCTCTCTCTCATTCCTTATTTATATTTTATTTTTCACATAAAATCGTATTTAATCCAAGAGAGAAAGAGATTTACATATAGATAAAAATAAAGAATATTTATAAAACTTGTATTGGAATTTGTAATATATATATAGCCGTTATGCGAAAACGAGTTATCTTACTAGCAGTTATAAATTAAATATATTTCGTAAAAAGAAATGTACAAAAAATTTTACAACTCAAGCAATGTTTTTATCAGGAAATATTAAATTAAAGTATACTTGTAAGCAGTATTATGACCATAAAAAAAAGTAATTAAAATTTGTATCACTTTGGATAACTTTTGAAAATATGGGTCAGCATCCGTTACTTTTTTGCAAAATTTCTTTTTTTAAATAAATTTGGTTTTCAGTTTAGTTTTTATTAACGTCGCACTAAAAGCAACACGAGGGCTATTGGCGACTGACCTCGTAATTTTGAACCAGGGCCAAGTAAAGTGGACGACACCTGAGCTGCCAGGGGCCGGCGTCGCGGCTCGTCCTAACGTTCACATTTTTTTTTAATAAGAAGATGAATATTCCATGAAGGAGCTCAAATAATGTTTACCTAATGTATTTGTAACTTTAAACCTAAGATAATCCCTTTCCCTTATAAATTTCAGATGTGCATATTTTCGTTCTAATAACTTTTATTGTACATTTTTAATTAAAAATTAGTTTTCTCATTTATGTTGCTTTAAATATTTCGAATTAATCAAATAATGCTATTTTCAACTTTTTTTTAACGCAGTGTAATGTACTACTTCCTTCAATCCAGCATTTGTTCTACAGCTTAGGGCACTTAACCTTCGCTTCATGCAACAATCCTTATAATCCCTTATCGTGATGCATTAATCACATTAACGTTGAAGAATTAAGTATTTTTCTTCTACTACATAAGATTAGGCATGCATGCAGCTCGCGGTCTTAACGTTCCCTTAACGAGAAGCGAATACATTAAATGATATAACTTAGAACTACATCGGAAGTATCAAATAGCATGAGGAACAAGAAATTGCAGTTACAAGACAAGATTCGTTAGTTTGGTGCAACAAATGGGGAGTTCTACTGACTCCCTTTATGGCAGTGATGGGGAAAGGAAGAAAGTGTTCGTAGTATTGTGTTTTAATAAGAAGTAAATAGCATCGTAGCAGTTTAGAAGAATGATTCCTAAAATGTTAATTTCCGTGATTCAGAGGAGTTTTATGTTTGCTCTTAAATTCCATTACTTGATACATAAACTGAAGTCTTTTACATGGTTATTAAAATACCTGTGCATTATTATTCCTAAATCCTGTTTAAACAATTTGTTATTGCTAGATTTAGACTTCAATTTTATTGTGTGAGTAATACATTGTATTAAAATTAATAAATCTACATTTCTTGCGTCAGAGGATTTCTGACTATCATTTAAATAATGATAAGTCATAAAAAATTATAACAAAAACACTATTTATTTATTTTTTTTATTTATGCATAAAATTATATTCGGAGTATTTTCTCTGACTAATGTAACAATAAATATATGAATCTTTTAGTTTCAATATTCTTAACATTTGAAAGAGATAGTTAATATTTGAAATTAATGCATTTTGCTTAATCTCCAGTATTCATTGAGATCTAATGCTTTTTAAAAAAATAAATTTATGCACGATATTTGAATGAAAAGGTTTAACAATTTAATAATGGTTTTGACGTATTTGTATATTATCATTACATAAAAATGATCACACGTCTGAAATAAGAAAAATAATAACACAAAGTAACTGTATTTAAAACTAGGAAACCGTCAAATAAAAATTCTTCACTAAATACTCACTTTGGGACTCCGTCTCTCAAACGGCCCTAAAAACATTTTAAGAATATGTGTCTCTGTCATATTTAGTGTTTTAAATGTATAATTATTACAAATGACCATTATTTGGGATACATGAAAATAAAGGAAAAATATTAAACATAATAAAAAACATTTCATACCACTTATACTTCAAAGAAATTCGACTTGGGACTTTTTACAAAGCAAATTCAAGTTTAACATTAACAAAATTGAGTTTTACTTTAGATCTAACTCTATACACAATACTAACAAAATATTGAGCCTTTCTTGCTGCTTTTTGGTTCGTTTTCTCTTTTTTAGCATCTTTAATTTGGAGGAAAAAAACATCATTTTGTTAAATCAGATCAATACCATCATGTATAGAAATATACGCAGAGTTGCATCTAGATTAGGGAACTCTGATTCTATTTTGTTATCAAGTATTATTTTGAATAATTGTGCATGAGACTAAGATAAACTTGTTTTAATTAAATCATTGTATATTATTTTATGAATCACACATGAATTGAGCTGTTGAATTTCCTTTTTTAATTCGGCACTGAGATCCAGTGGATGTGACTAAACAAATTTCATATAGCATTGTTTATATTGAAAATTTTGATAGTGATTATTATTTCATCGGCATCAGGTATTTTATTCAGTAATAAAAATTTATGAGTTATTTCTTCGTATACTCGTACTTTTCTCCTTCCATTTCCAAATTCAGTTAATCAATAACTATGTAAAAGCTATCTTTTCTAAATATACCTTTTAGATTGATACTTATTTCGAAAGGGAAAACATCTGGACCATCATTCAGCATATTTTTCATTCATTTTTGAAGGGTAAACTTATAATCTACATTTGTCAGCCTCTTTTTCGCGCATGCTTCGAAATTTGTCTACACATTTTTAAAACATAAATCAGGTTGTTTTTTTTCCTTCAAATATCTTACTGACTCTTAGAATATTCCCATATGATCAACATATATATGAACTCTAATTTTGTAGTTTGTTTCACAATCTGCCTTCTTCTATTCCTAATCCTCTTTTTTTGTTTGTCAAACACAGACTTCTACCATGTGCCTATCATCTTGTACCTGATAATCTCTTTAACACACTTTGATTTTTTTAAGTGATCTTTTAAAGTGTGTCATTTATTTAATGTATCAGAATGTTTTTTTTTAATATTTGGACTAATGAAGAAAATGACAGCTGATGAAAATGACATTGATCAACCAGATTCACAAAATGAGCAGCTCATCGAAAATGTATTTCAAGCGAATTTACTTCTAAAATGTTTATCTTTATATCATTATAGCACCAAGACATATTTACAACATCTTCGTATGAATAGGTCCTACATTTTCAAAAGTCTAATTGACACATTTTATCAAGGTATATGTTTATTTTATAAGTTTATCACCTCTTTGATGAGTTTTTATCTCAAAAAGTATTATAAATTGTTTTTTGGCTCTCCATAGAACGTTGAGCTAGCCCGTGAGTGCCAAATTTATTGTAGAGTTGGCTGATAAGCTATAACACCCGGAATCTTTCGCTTATGATACCATTTTACGATGAGTCTTTTGAGTTATTACCGAGATTAACTTTTTGCAATTGGAATTTAATAAATACGAGAATTTCCTCTTTTTAGGATAGCATACTTGCTTGTATATGTTGCGGAATATGAGTCGAATTGGATAATGAGTTCCAACAACCCTAAAGAATTACTATTGAGATGTGGACCACATTTTTCAGTTGTACCTTGAAAGGCAAGATCCCTTTCTGTAAAAATAAATTACGGCTATGGCTCTCTGTAATACGTGTTCTTAGTAAGATATATGCTATTAATAGTGTTTTTCTAGGTTATATTTTGTTGTAAGCCTTAAGAATATGTGAGTGTCAAACATGTCAATATCAAGTACATCAACCTCAGCAATTTAATGTAATAAAATTATATTTTTCTTGGTCCCCATTTAATACGGGATTCTTCCAATCACTAAAGCCGTACCCATTCTCTTTCGTAGGTTTTCATCCAAAAATATTTTATCAGTGTAATACCGTGACGTTGAATAAAAGTTCCACGTGAATTTTCAAATGAACTATAATAATGTGAAAAATCAATCGATCCTCGAGAAAGTCAGATGTTACGTCAGCGTTAGAAAATTCCCCCATAGTCCGAGATCATTACATTGGTATAATATTGGATTTGCTTAAGATAAAGTAAATTAATCTTTAGTTTCAGCAGTTCCGAAGGGTAGCAACGATGGCTTGTATTGGGCCATCTGATTAATTCCAATAACTAATACCCTGTGATTAATCCAAAGCTTTTATCACCAGAATTTAATAGAATAATATTATTTTTATCATCTCCTGATGTTGAAGTTTATAGTTTAGTTCGGAAAGGAAGAAAAATGTGTTAAACTATCTGTCTTATTTATAATTTCTGCAAAATTATTTTGATTCTCTTGAGCTGATTTTCTTTATTTGTACAGTGCATAACTGTGATCGTTTCTTAGTTAAATCCAATATGAAAATTTTGGATCCAAATTGTAAATTGATTCACAAATTTTAAAACAAACGCTTAGAATTTTGGTCCAGATTTACTTGCGAATCTAACTAGTACGTTCCCCGAAACGAGAACCATTATTCAAAATTCTGAGCAAACAAATAGTTTCTGAACAACATTAGAGTTACTATTGTAGAAAAAGGCATTAATTTTCAGATAAGGCAAAAAATATTTTATAAAATGATTTTACTTAAAATAATAATAATTTTTTGATCTATGAAAAAAAAAAGTATTGCTCTTTTCTTTTCCGAAAAGTATTGCTCATATGTGTTGCTTTATAGTACCTTAAATACATAATGAATTGTGACAATGAAAAACATTACTGTCTTCGTATTTAATTGCTTGCATAGCTTTCTATATTCCATATGAGGAACTGGATTGTCTCATATTTTTTTGTCACAAGATCTCATGAGGTACCTTACATATCTAGACATTGAATTTGGTACCTCCTGAGACGCGACGTCCTAAGCAATTACTTGGCTTATTGATTAAAACGACACTGAATGCAAAATATAATCCTTAATAACATATTTCATTCTTAACAATATGATACCCTAAACATTTGAATAAAATAGCTAGTTGTAATGAACAGCTATTTTGGTAGAAGATAATTGATTAAATAATTATCTCTTTTCTCTAACTTGGTGTTACAATTTCTTAAGAAAAATAGTAATTTTCATATAAAGAGTACAGCACTATATTAAAACAACACGAAGTTAAAAATACTTACTGTCTCTGCTTTTATGCAATCTTATTTCTTAATGGATGTTTTATCAATTAAATTTCCTCTCAATGATAACATTAACAAATGTTTAAAATGATAAATGTCGTACAAATATATACTTTCATTACTGAAAATCAACAAATAAAATTTCATATATACATTCTAAATTTAAATACCGAATAGGAAGCAATTATATCCTGTCAAATATATTCTTAACTTGTCATTACTGTGCTTTATATGTTTGTCTTTCCAAACTCTTTTAAGTACTTTTTATATAATATATATACGGTTTTTTTCCCTTCGAAAGAAATTTAGTTAAAATTATAAAAAAAAAATATTTGTGTAAAAACCCTTTTATAGTAAAATCTAAAATTCACTTTCACCATCATTTGTACGTAAATAATTTCATTGATCAACTTAAGTTTGTAATGAAAAAAAATACGATTTATCGTAGCAAAAATGCTGTAAAAAGTTGAAATATTAATTCTATAGATTTCATAACTTATCAAGAATTTCAAATAGATATTTTTAGTTTTAATATTTCATGTCAATTACAAACAAAAGAATTATACTTATGCTAATTGTTTTAGATACATAAATTATTTATAAAATTCGAAACGTTTTGAAATCAATCCAAAATTTTAAAAAGTCAATATTTTAAAGGGTCAATAAAATGCTAAAGAATTTTTTACTGAAATCATTTTTAAGAAATTCAGTAAGACCATTTTAAATATTTTACTCCGTAATTTTCTATATTAAGTAAAACAGAGAAATTCGATTATCACAAAAAAATCTCCTATATAAAATAGTAAATCCTAAATACATAGGTATAGTTTTAACAGGCAGACATGGCAGATCCAGGATTAGAACCTGGGGCACTTTCCCTTCCTCCCCCCGTCAAACATTCATCTACAGACAAAGTAATTTAACTGAACAGGAAATCCCAACCAAATTGCTAGAATCAAACTTAAAAATATTTCTGTTGTTGTAAGACTTCAGACTGGTTTGTTGGATCAAAGCACAGAACCAATCTGTAAATTTTTAGTTACCAGTTTGATTTCAGAGTCAATATTTAGATCAATTTTCAGATTTATGAAAGCATGAATAACAAATGTAATATGGTAACACGGTTAAATCTTACGAAATTTTTAAAGAAAAAATAATTATGAACTCCCTCCCACTTCCACCGGATCTGCTATTTGATACAAATAAGACAAATAACTCACTCACATCGAGTCTCGCCTATGTATCCCTAATCCATCAAAAATATTTTCTTACAAGTAATTTCTATTCAAATGAATGATAGAAAAATACATCACGACACATAAGCATGAGTTATTCGTGCTGATCTAATATTTGATTTCCCTATGGACTGCGTGATTGATCAGTATCTTTGCAAGCATTCATTTTAAGTCAAATGTGACAGTATAAATAAGCTTCAATATATTACTATCAGAAACTTTCTTAGGAAAAGTTTTTTTCTAATAGTGTAAGTCTAATAATTCACTCGTAGAAGTAAAATTATAAACTAAATCAAATTTTGAACATAGCATGTAACCTAGAGCATTATAATGAAAAATACTTTGGATAAATTCGATTGAATGAAAAATAATTTTTGAATTTCGAATGAAAAGGCCTTTTGTTTCTATAAGTTCAGGGGAAATAAATCCATAATATTACTTTTTGAAGATAAGTTTTATATATTGGAACACAAGCTTCTATTGTTGTTTCCTTGAATGGAGATATTTTTAATCAAGTCTTTTGCATCATTATTAATATATTTTTATAGTGAGTCCTCTTTATTTGGAAAAAGGAAATTTTTCTGCGTGATCTGTTTCTATATTAACGTAGCATTGCGAAGCCACGCGAGGGCTTTTGAAGAAGGACTTCGTAATTTTCAACCTCGGTCGAGTGACGAAGACGACACTTGCGCTGGAAATTCCCTCCTCTCTTAATTTACACAACACAAGAATAAAAGGTTTTTGAGCCACGACAGATTTTATGGGGATCAGCCCTGACAACACGTTGGGTCTTTAGTGGCACTTGGGTTCGAACCTATGCCTGGACGTAAACCAACGACCACGAGTCTGCGACCATGACCACTAAGATAAGGACACCAAGGACTTTTTTTTTGCAAGGAAAGGAAATGAATTATTCTTTTAATATAAATTCATAGATTTTTTCTTTTCATGTTCCAGTCTAAAATTCTTAATTGCATTATAAAAAAACTGATAACAACTGTAGCCAACAATTGTATGTAATTAAAAAAAATAAACATGTATCTCCTTTTTTCCGTTTTCAGTATTTAATTTTACCCAGTTGTTTATTCCAGAATGGTTTTGTTATAAAGCTAAATGAATTCAGCAGGAAACCAGTTTGTAATTCAGAATAGTGAGTATATAATAATGACGCTACCTTATATGATGCCTTTTCCTTGTATATTTCTGTAATATCATGTTATTAAGGGAAGTGAATTCATAGATGAATTTTGACTGGTGCTATGATGAGCTGTCAAAGCCCTTTTGCGTAACTTGGCAACGTCACTGAGATTTGTGTTCACCGTTATACAGCAAAAACACCGATAGAGTTAAAGCAATGGATTGTTTCTGGTGAATCTGTTTTTGAAAAGGTGCAGACAGTCTTATAGGCTTAAGAATGGTGACGATATCTTAAAATACGAAAGACTTCATTCTCAAGGACTTCTTCGATAAAAGAAAAAGGATCAATTGGCAATATTTCTATGATTACTCTATTTCATATTCTTAACAAGGATGCTTTTTGAATCCCCTTCATAATATTTACTCCCCTCCAATTAACTTCATATTATTTGAATCCCCTTCAATTTATGGTATTAAATCTACGATTTTCTCAATGTGCTGAATGAAACGCACGGTTACTTGTTTTGGTCGATTATTCATCAAAATATTTTGCAAATTATATATGGAAGAAATAGAATATATATGTTTGACGGGCAAAAATAGGAAAGAACATTGATATTTTTCTTCTTCTATTTGCCAATCAAAAGTTTATCATTACAAGGGAAAGGAAATTGAACTTTTTAAGCGACATTTCTTTCTTTGAAGAAAGTAAAAAAGTCCCCAAATTATTATTTGACTCCAGAGAAATCCATATGAATTATAACTCAAAATAATTTGACAACTGAAAAAAATTTGAACCCATCCTTCGAAAACGGAAAAAAAATGTAATTTCCAATTATTCAGCAAATTTCATCTTTAATATTTCCTATTTTATTGTCAAATTTATCCATCAAATACCAACAGTTATCTCCATTAAGAAAATCTCCATCTTGGGGTTGAAATAAATACTTTTTTTTATATAGCATCACGTATTGAGTTAGCCGGGAGAGCATCGAATCATACGTTTAACCAATATAGAAGGGTTATAAAAGTTTTCAAAGTGCTCGTAGCGCAGCCAAACGCTTCAAAATATTTTATTCCATCCTATGCGGCCAGAGAAAATAAAAGAAAACATTGTCTTCTTTTCTTCTATTCCTTTCCTTGTTTGCCAATCAAAGGATTCTTAATACAATAGAAAAGAAAAGATCACAATAGTTTGTCTCCTTAAATGTTATCGCATTTGACAGTGACGGATAATCGCCACTCTATTGGTGTGGCTCATCGGCAAATGGCCTTGCTGCGATAATGGTGAAGGATCTTTGTTTTTTCACGTATATGTGTTATTACCACAACTCGACGTCCTGGTATTTGTTGAAGAGCAATGGAACAAAGAGGTAGGAATGACTTTGGTCGGAAACATGTGAAATTGGAATAAGTTTCACTTTCGGAAAACCGGTTTCTGCCTTTTCTTCTTTTTTACTGAGATAATAGGTACAAAAAACACTTATACTTCAGACTATTATTGAAGTTTAAAAAAAATTCTTTAATGTAAATCCTTAAGCAACATAATGTTTAAGAAATAGAAAATAAGAAAGTCAAAATTTTTTAAAAATTTCTTAAACATAATAACAAAAAAAATATAATGCATTGTATTAGTGTATCAACTCCGTTATAGGAAATTTTCGCTTCTTGTAATAATAGGATCAAACTTACATAAAATCAGGTAATAAAAATGTTACCATAAATTTTATTTAAAATCAAATGAATATATAATCTTCGATTTTATTTCTTGATTCAAATTCTGGGTACTTTTTCATTATCCTGTGGTTTTTCCAACATATTTCAGTACGTGTGGACTCTGAAAATTGCAAATTTATTTGAGAGAAATTTAGTTATGAGAGCCTTTTGTATGAAATGACCATGCGAGTCCGCTAAAAAATGTGTTTCGAAGACTCATTGTTTACGTATATTGTTACTTAACTGCATCACCTTTTATTCTTTAAGTCATATTATTTCGCAAGGTATAAATTGCTAATTCATGAGTTACTGTTGATGTTCTCGTAAATTTACGTGTCTTATCAATAAATTGACTATCCACATTAAATTATTTAAAAATTTGACCACAACCAATTAGAGGCTTAATTCATATTTTTTTTCACTTGTCTCGTATTTTTTTTTTTTTTTTTTAAATCTTCCGCTTATACTTTTTAATGCATCGTTACATTAAATACATTGGATACAACATTATAACAACTCTTATTTTCATACTATATATCGAACTATGGTAATAGCCTAGTGAATAGAATTGCATGTTTCGTAGCTGGTGTAGGTCAAGTCATTTTGTGAAGGCGTTTACCAATTCCATCAAATATTCGTCGCGCAAAATAATGATGACCACTGTACATGAAATTGAAGTACGCGACAAACTTCTCTCGCGGCACTGTGTGAAGGGTAAGAGATTGACATTCCATCTGAAGTATCGTTATTGTTAATTCTTTAATGACAATAATTAACGTTTAAAATTAAAAAAAAAAATCTAGTGATATTATGTGCTTGAAGCCTTGATGATATATTAAGCCATCTTTGATTCAAAATCCTTTACTACAGAACTGAGGCAATAAAAATACTGTATGATATAAGAATATTACTTAAAATTCCTTTCTTGTCTTATAACAGTAATCTATCCTCCTAAGTCTATCGAAACATGCTGTTGTATACAAAACTGGAAAATATAGTCTTTTTTCGTACTCAAGCATTGTTTTACACAAATCAGAAAATAATGTGGATTTTCTCTAAAACTTAAAATTTGTAAAACACAATGAAATTGTATTGAACAACATGAGGAAAATTTGAGTGAATCCCTGAGTAAGTTATGTTAATATCTGAATTTGAACGAATCCTTATAGAAAATTTGCTGAAATTTATTTCGGTACGTAGAAAGTAGAGTTATCATTATTTAAAATATGTTTAGTGAGTTATGATTCGCATTTTGTAAAATAATGCAATATAATACTTTGATTTGTCCTTTCCTTTCCTTTGTTTTCATTCCTGCATGTATCATCGTTTATAAACAGAACGCTTTATAGAATTTAAGTGTTTTCCTTTTTTTTTTTCTTCAAAGATAGGAAAGGAAAAACAATTTATAGATTAATCTTAATTTAACAATACAATAAATAAAAAAATATCAAATATAGAATTAATAGAAAAAAAATTTGTAATTTTTCACAAATTCTTATCAACTTTGCAACGATATTGAAACGTCTGTTTCCCGAAATGATTACTCGCAAAAAAATCCAAGAAACTCATTAGATATCAGTAGATCCTTAGGCCTAATTCCATACCCGTGATCGAAATATTTAGCATATTCATTATTTAATTCTACTATCATTTTTCCTTCTGTTTTCACAATCAATAATTATTAGACTCAAATTTAAAATACTTAAGAGCAAGATATAATACTTTATTAATATTCACAGAAGCATAGATGAGTTTGCTCTTTCTCGAACTCCACGTAACTCGTCAATTATAAATTAGAATCATCTAATAAATCATCTAATAAATACAATTCACTCGTTTCTATTCAACCATTTCTAGCAAACAGACGATTCTAATTTCAGTACTTTTACAAAGATTTGATTCAATCCAAAAGATTAACTGCAGTGCTTTAATAAACATTAGAAATATTTATCAATCAGTTGTTATCTTCTATCTACCTACATTTTCCTTTTGATTCTGTTTTATTTATAAATCCCAATATCTAATTGAATTTATTTTATTTCTATCTTCACCTAATGCTTTAAAATCTGCAAATTCGCTTCAGTAATCCAAAGTCGCAGTGTGTTTTCAAAACTTGAAATAAAATATACAATTTCCGTTTGAGGTAAATAATTTGACTGAAACCTTTTCCTAGATCAATTGTTTTTAACAATGATTGTTAATTATGTGCATAAAAATTAATATCCCTCTATAATTATCCAATTACAAAAAAGAATCTTAATAAGAGAAAAAAAAAAGCAAAATAATCTTACTATCACATAATTTACTCCTTTATTAACACGTTTTTTCAATAACCGCCTTTCATGAGGCTCCATTCTTAAAAAACCAAAGAATAAAAATCCTAGAAAATATTTTTATTACGTCAAATAAAAGACATGCGGTATACAGGTATACTTTGATTCCATATCCAAACGGAGAGAATACATTTCTCCCAAGAAATATCTCTTACACATGAAGTAGTGTATGGAATAAAAAAAACCATTTGACAGTACCGGATACTGGTTATGGTAGTAAGCAATGTTAGGTATCGATTTTTCATATTTTGTCCACATATATAGTTTCCAGAGTTACTGTATGTGTCTTTCCCGTTCTCAAGATGTGTTTTCCTGATGAATGATGTCTGCTGTTAAAGCATTATTTTCATATTATAGACCATAAGTGTACATTTCGCATCATAAGCATTTCTCGAGATTGCTGACTTTGTTGATCCTGAAGTTTTTCCAATAATTCTATGAAGATTCACTCATTCCTCAAGACGATTAATATCAGGAAAAGAATTAAGAATTAAGTCACTGTTTCTTCCACTTTCCGAGTGTACTGAAAAGTCAGTGATATCCCGTCCAGCTCTAAACTTTATGCTTTCAGATAATCAGCAGAATTCATATTACTCATACTTCGTATTTTTGCCACAAACTATGAATTGCTATCATCTTCTAAGAACTGTGATTAATATAAAAGATTACATATTAACTGTACTTAAACAAGCATGTAGTAATATTATAAATTTGTTTATAATGAGTATAGTAATAATTCAAAATTTTCATATTTTCATTATCTTTTGAACTTTGTATTTAAGAAAATTTTAAAATTTAGTTCGATAGTAGTTAGTTTACTACTTTTCTGCTTGAAAATTTAGCTCCCTATATTTAAAAAAAATATTACTTGCTACTGAAAGAGGGAGATATATGCTCATTGTCTTTCCAAAAAAGGATTTTCAATCTTTTCTCTAGATCATTATTGTGGTCGAGATAGCCTAGTGGTCAAGGTCAAGAACTCGAAACCGACTTTGTTTCCGTAAAGTTGTAGACTCGAGCCTTGATACCACTAAACACACATCGTGTTTCTGGGATCAGACACGTTAAATTTGGATAAGGTCCCATGTCTTGTGTGGAGGTTTGGACAGAGAGATACCAACTCAGCCATTATCCTCGTCATTTGATCAAGGCTCAGAACTAATAGGTCCATTAACAACAGCCCTCTTGAAGCTTCTGAATGCGACGTTAATACACAATTACTCACTCAACCAAGACATTATCTTCTGGTTATTTTATCTTTCAATTTTTCTGGAAATATGGCTTCGACGCGAAAAAAACTAAAGAGAAGCATAGGTAAATTTAAATTATAAGGAGATAGATAGTTAAGATAAATTTCTAAGTGTATCATCTTAATGTGTAAGGTAACAAGAGCTCTAACGGATGAATAAATTTCCAGGCAATTGAACTTTCCCATTTAGAAATCTGAGATAATCACGGCATTTCAACGCCGCTAATAAATGTAACCAGTTGTGTTGCAGCCTATAAAAAGCTCAGTTAAAAATCGGAGGCGTTGAAGAAATTTAGATCTGCAGTTAAGGTTAAAAGTGTTATATTGTTTTTGTGTCTAATGAACGCTTTTCTAATTCGAATTTATTAGCAATTGGTGATAATGTAAAGGTAAAATAATATGTCGTGAAAATAAATGTAGTTTTGTTGCACATGTACTTATATGAAGACCGAACATGTAGCAGAAGATCAAATATAAGGACATCTAAGTACGTACGCTACAGACGACAAAGTGTGTCATCTCGTATCCTGGACTCGTACAACGAGATTTCCATCTCACCATAGTAGAAGTATCTGATAAAGGGGTCATTTTGTAATCGATACCGTAATTCAGCGAATCACCTAGACGTGGCTGCACGTCATTGATGTTGTAAATCACAAGTCTAAAATAATATAATCAATCACTATATAATATAATCAATAAGTATATAATAAACAAGTTAATATAAAATAATTATATTAACTTAATATAATCATTAAGTATAAAATAATATAATCAATAAGTTCTAGTTCTTTTTAATAGAGGGCACTACGAAGAGATTTTAGCAGAAATTTTGTTTCTCTCTACTCAGACTGGTAGAGCAACTTGTGCACATAAGTTGTCTTGATGCATATAAATTAAAATGTTAAACTTTTAATAAATACCTTCTTGAACAAAAAGTTTGCAATTGTGTTATTTATCTGTGCTCTCTGATCTTTGTCACCGATGCAGCATTAGATTCATCACTGCAAAAGGGTGAGCAAATTTACTTTCTGATACGATAATCATTATGAAATTGATTTTGCCGTGTAAATCTACTTGCAAAAACCAACACTTGAGACTGCTTTCTACTTTGAGGGTTACAGTGCGTTGGTGTACGATGGAATAAAAGCTTCAAAAACCATAATAATAACACTCGCGAGTTAAACTAACAAAATTTGTATTTAATATAGGGAATTTCTGAAACACTAATGAGCAAATTTTAATGTTATTTAATTTGAATATACGAGTATATATATAACAGACAAAGAGATGTTCCATTTAAAAGACGTCATTTGAATGCAAAATTATCAGAAAAGCTAATACTGCAGGAATGTGCAAAATCAATAGGATGTTGAGCTGAAAGTGTGTCAAAATGAGGAATGATCCTCTCTCATAGCTAGTTGGGTCACACTGTATGATGGCATTCTGCACAAATGGCAGTTGAAACGTTCCTGTTACAGTCAATCCCACTAATACAACAAGGCATTTTAGGTCCATGATGGGAAGATGGCGAGATGTAATTACTCTCCAAAGAGTGTCCCAAACATATTCGATGGTGTTATGAACAGTAAATCTGCTAACCAATTCTTGCAGTGAATAACCTGAATTTCCAGATAATTGCCAACTAGCTGAGCTCTATGTGGACGAGCATTGTTATCCATTAAAGTGAACCTAGTACCAACTGCACACATATCCAACTTATGGCTTTAATAAGTCCTTTTTATACCTCATAGTAGTCAAGGAAAAATTTCTATACACATGCTGGGGTGTGAGGCCGTCCAACGCAATGCCTACCAGATTCCTAACACTTCTTCCACTGCAATGATCCCTTTTCCTGATGAGGGAGAATTGTATCGTGTCTCAAACCCTGGCCAGACAAAGGCACGTCGAGCTTCAATATCCAGGCTGAATTCCAATTCATTTATAAAAAGCATTAAAGAGTCTTATCCCAGGCCCATGTTATGTACACCATTTTAAAGGCACTATCTTATGTTTCAATGAGCGGGCCGGACAATTATTTTTAGCATACAATCTTTTCTCATGAAGCCATCTGACATAAGTAGACCGTAAAACTCACAGCATACAATTTAATTGGGACTTGTGAAGCTGTAATGCCAAATAACGATCCTTATTCGTCGCTGTGAATCTCGGCCGACCTTATCCATGTCTTTTCGATATGGATCCTGTGTCCTTAAATGGTTTTCACAAATTGCTAAATATACTCAGCTGTATAGGAAGCTCGGTAGCCACTTGATCTTGTCATTGGTCTACCTCAAAATCTGAGGAAAATTATCTGTCTTATTTCGTCATTCATAATTTGGTAGCTACTGATTTTACCTGTTACATATTGATTTTACCAACTAATTTTACCCATATCTAACGATAAACACAATGAATGTCATGGAGGAGTACAAAAAATAAATCACAGACAACCCTTTGTGAGCTTGTAAGCCCTCTAGTATTACAACTCCGCACACTCGCACGTGTACACTTAAGTATTCGACACTGAATATTTGCTTAATTCTTCGGCAGTTTAAATAGAATCAACGTGTCTATACGTTTTGTAAAAATAGATATGATTTTTAAATTCTCTTAATTTTATCCACGAGTGTATATTGAGGAATAATATATGTAAGTGTATAACTACATTGTGTATCTCTCAAAATAAAAACGTTTCCTTTTTGTCTTGTTATCTTACATTACAAACAGCTATTGTTTATAAGAGATACTCTTAAGTGCTTATAAAAATCAGTCTGATATTTTTCTTTTAATATATGTGTCATCATATGGGTAAATCTATTTCTTATAACAGTGTAAATTGTGTATTTCTGCTGTTTTGTTTTTGCAGGTAATTTTCTATCACAAGTCAACTTATGAGTTTGATCAGTTTTGAAATTGTAATTCATAAAAATAATTTAAGCCTTAGATTAAGAATATAACAATTTTTATTCATTTCAGAGTCAAATTTTCTTTATTTTTTCAGTCACAATACAAATCTTAATCTAATTACAGAATCAAAACACCTACTCCATACAAGCAAAAAGTTAAATTATTAGCAGAAATTAAAATTTCACGCAATGAATGAAAAGAAATGAGTATTACTAATTAAAACTATTTTGTATTTAATAAAACCTTCAATAAATTATCTAAGTTGGAAGCAAACATACTATTTACAGACAACAACTTTGTTTTTCATTATGTTTCAGCTTCGCTATTTGATAATGAAACTCTATAAAATACCAAAAGAGATCCAAATTTTTGTTTAAATTTTCCATTCATTTTTTCTTACGCATTAAATTTAAAAGAAGTGCATTTAATTTCATTTATTATTTCTTTAATTAACCACCTTTGTCCTATTAAGTAATTACGTTTCATTTTATGTTATTTTCCTTAATCCTCTAAATTAATCTAATTCCGTTGATACCAAGTTTTTTCGTCAAACTTTAATATATACAATTTCCTCGCTTCCATTACTTCATATACGGCTTAAAATACTTAACCTTCTCTTCATTTAACAACACCTATAATCCTTTATTGTGTTGCATTAATCTCATTAACGCGGAACAATTAACCCCTTTTCTTCTTTAGAACAAAATTAGGCATATATGCGGTTCGCAATCTTAACGGAACCATATAATGATAGAACACATTAAATGGAATAATCACAAAGCGTTACAGCGGATGCATCAAATCGCAAGCACAACAAGGAATAGCAGTTATTAGTCAACAATTGCTTGTTTGAGTAATAAATTCAGAGCTCCATTGTGTCCTATTATAGCCTATGGCTGGGAAAAGAATAAAGCATACATGCTTCTAAGTGTTAATAAGATGGAACATAATGACAGAAGTTGTTAAAAAAACATCATTAATATAAATAGCTCTCACTGAAATATTACTTGTACCTTACTGAAATTTATTTTGTTCATTATTTTATGCATTGATGGAAAGTAATTACTGAATATATGTTTGTGTGTAACAATCGAAAATACTAATTTTGCACAGCTAAAACTGTAACTTACTTCAGATATATTTTAAAAGTAAAAGAAATGTAACTTTATTTCAAATCATGAGCATTGCTAATAAGAAAAATATCCGGACAAGTATTTTAATCCTATAGCCTTCATTTTAAAACATATCTTTAGCAAAAAAAATAATTTTGTGAAAGCAAAATTTCATCTAATAACCTAATTTAAATTATTATTTCAAAATATGTAGTTTATATATATATATATATATATATATATTAGGAAAGGACAATAAAATTTTTGTAATAGTCATGACAAAGGAGTAACAAATTTTCTATGTCTAAAAGTCGGGGACTTTTCACCATCATAGTCAAATCTGAAGTAACTACTTGGAATTTGAGTGCAAAGATTATTTGGATCATGGGGTATTATATTTTGGAATCTTTACGTATTTTATGGGGCGATTTCTTATTGATAGATAAATCTCTCTGTTTATTTGGATCATGGGGTATTATATTTTGGAATCTTAACGTATTTTATGGGGCGATTTCTTATTGATAGATAAATCTCTCTATTAATTTAGATCATGGGAACATTCCAGTTTATGCAGATTTATGAGCGAGTGATTAAATAAATTACAAGATTATGGGGAATTGTATCAGGAAATAAGTAAACTTCCCACTAGAAGATAAAAAA
>BMAW01051102.1:119912-143081 GCA_019974015.1 Nephila pilipes | reverse complement strand
ATATATATATATATATATATATATATATATATAATTTTTATTTATTTCTTTTAAGCTTAGAGTGGTAACCTATGAAAAACTTACGGAAATTATACCCATTAGTCTCCTGGACTAAATGAACTTCGGCCTCCTTAAAAAAAAACATAAAAGTTTTAGAAGAAAAAAAATATTACCTGTAGATGATTTCATAATTCTGGATCTTAAAATAAGTGAAAATCAATAATTTATTTATTTTCAAATCAATCTTTACAAATATTTTCGTGATATTTACCCCACATATTTAAGTTCAATATCTAACGTTTTGTCTAGAAAACGTTAGACAAAAATTGCGCTTCATTCTGCGCAATTTATAGGGGCAAGATCAAAATAATACATTGAAGTTCCAACATTTCGAAATCGTAATTGTAGGATTTCAGAAGGAATTCCTCTTTTGTTTTTCCTAAGAGTTGCTGCAATTTTTAAGTTCATTGGCTTCAACAAAAGCTTTTCAGATAAGGTTATTGAAGTAAACCAATTATCTATCGTAATATTTCTATTAGTCCCTTGAATGACGCTTGTTAATTCTTGGAAATAAGATGCAAGAGGAATACCTTTAATCTGAGTTTGAGAACCTAATTATGGTATTGCGTTAACCATATAGTTTGTTCCTACATCGCACATCATTATTATTTTAATGCCGTATTTGGTAGGCTTATATGGTATGTGCATTCCAAAAAGACACCTTCATTGAAAAGCTAATTATTGTGCATCAATAGTAACGTATGATCCTGGTTTTTAAGAATCTGTACATTTCTTAGTAAATTCATCCAAAAACTCTCTGATTGGAGCAATTTTTTGTTTTCATTTCTTTCTTCTCTAGTTTCTGTTGTTTTAAAACGTAAACAATTGAGTAAATAGCGGAATCTCAGTTCACTCATTCCAGCTTTGTATCGCTGATCGCATAAATTTATTTCAAATAATTCACTTAAGGATAAATGATTATTTTTCATAATTACTGTTAAATTAAGTATTCCAAATAATACTTCAATTTCATCACTACAGGTTTCTGATACTGCAAATATTTGTTCAGCATACCGATCTTTTCGTCATCTAATTTCAGAATTCGTTTGCAAAACAAGTTTTTCCAGCATCTAAAGAGTAAGAAATTGATTAAAAGTTAGTTCTAGGAGACTGTAGAGTTGTTTTGCTAAGACCTTCAGACCTTGGATAAAATTGTTGCTGTTCTTGTGTTGCTTGACTTAGGAACAGATGTCCACTTGGTTTATCTTCATCAGTGAGCTGAATTTTTCTGAGAAATATTATAGATTTGTCACAGGTCTCCATAAGGTTCGGGAGTTTTTTAATCAAATTAATTTGATTTAATACTTCTGTATGAGCTTCAGATTTTAAACTTTTATTTTTATCTTCCTAGGTTTGTTTTTCAAGTATTGTTTTTCCTTCATCTGTACGCTCAAACGATAATTCATCATTTTCATCCTTATCGCTATATATAAATTCATGATTTTGAATTTCAACATAATCTTCATTTTCCGATTCATCTGCAGAAATAGAACTGTATTCATCACTTAGCTCTTTTAATAGTTCACGGATAATCTCAGGTCTACCCCAAAATTTTTCTCTGCGAAACCTCTTTGACATCTTCCGAATCTGAAATGCAAACGTTACAACTATCTAATTGTCTCTCAGGTTAACATTCCTCTGAAAACACTACATGCGAAATTTTTTGAGAAAAACAAATATCTTTTTCTCTAATAATAGAGGTCATATAAAGATACTGAGTCGCACGTTCCCTTTTGTGTGTTAGGGGAGGCAGTACAAGACTATTTGTTATCGGCTTCGTTCACCAGAGGAATGGGTAGTAGGCTAGGGTTAATATAAAAATTGTACGTTTTGTAATATTAATAATAACTTTCGTTATTTTAGCTATATTATGTTTTGATATTTTGGTTTTATATGTATACATACATCATTGACATAACAATTTGCACACAAAGAAAGAGTTGTGAAGGTAAAACAAAATTTTACGAACGCAAGTACAACAATAATGTAAGTAATTAATTACAAAATGAAAGCAAAATGACAATTTATTGTAAGAAAAATTATAAATGAATGGAGGTTTCAGTACTCTATTGGGCCAACTCTAGCAAGAATGTAAGATGTGATACGGTTGGCTTTTGAAGCATAAAAATCCTGTTTTGATGTCCTGCAACATCTCGTTCCACAATTGCTCTAAACGTGCCTTTTATTGGACAAAACACGTAGGATGTCCAATTTACTTTTTAAATTATCACGGATATAATCGATCGGTGATAAATTTGGTAATCGTGCAGACCAGGCGGAAATGTAGCAGAGGTGGCTCTGTGAAACACCTGTTGTGTGTTGCAGAGCATTGTCCTGTTGAAAAATTCTTTTGAACGGCCTTGTCATGAATGGCAACACATGTGGCTGAAAAATGACAGGATCTTATCTCTGCGCTCTTATGGTATCGTGGATCAATATTAGGTTGGCATTGTGTCTTAAGCGATGACACCCCATACCATCACACACCAGGATGTGGGAGCGGTGTTCCCGCTGTACAGTGAAGGCAGGATAGAGGCGTTCAACCTCGGGCCTCCACACACATAGACGATTGTCGTCACTGTCCAAATCGAATCTGGATTTATTGCTATAGACAACCTGGTTCTATTTGGTTGTATTCCAATCTCTTCGATCACGATACCACTCCAAACGGAGACGACAGTGAGTGGGGGGGCAATGGCAGTACACTAATGGGCGCGGTGATAGGAACTGTCATTCTGCTAGGTGTCTTGAGATGGTACTGACTTACACAGCGGCCCCTAATGAAGGTGCTACCTGTGTATGTATGGTGGAAAATGAGATAGTTGGCGCTACACGTGCGTGTTGTATGATGTTACAGTCATCCAGTCTATTTGTGAGTCGAGGGCGTCCTGTGCCTAGTGGCCGTGTAATAAACCGCTCTCTTGTCAACTGGCTCCAACACTTCCTCACAGTAAATCCAGAACGGCCTACGTGGAGAGCCATTCTCCAAGCTGACCTCCCAGTTTCTATCATCCTTATGATTTTTTCTCTCTCGTACTCTGACAGTGCTTGTATTGTCTCCGATGGTGACTTAATGACACCTTTAGTTAAAAAGCGTCTCTCTGCCACAGATTAAATAGCTGCAAGGAACTCTGGTACCTGTTTTATAATCCAAGGAGAAAGAATTTCAACTCTCTCTGGTGGCATTACGTAATGCGTATTTATGCTACATTTCTAATCTGTTACATATCCGTTTAACGCGTACCTTCAAGTCAAGTTTCATGACCTTCTCCCTCTGACTTCTTCGTGCGCAAAATATTATTGCAAAGAGTGTATTAGCCCATTCTCCATCTCCTTTAATGTATATATAATCAATTTGGTTTCTTTTTTATCTCTGTTTAAATGTATCTTACGTTTTATAATCATTTTTAACAATGCATTTCGTTGATGGGAATTGTTTGGGCATAATTATGGAATATGCGAACTTAATAGTATGAAGCCTACTACAATATTAAGAATATTTCCTCCGATATTTTGATACTTTTCATTTTTGTTGTTAAAATATTTCAATTTAACTTTATTTTTTGATCATTTTGGTATTTATCAATTTAATTTATCGTTTAATTTACTTTGAATTAGGAACTTCTAAAGTATATACTTTTTTTATAGTTTAATTTGCATATTTATTTTTATTCATTTTTTTTATTCACAATGTTGTACCAGTACTTTTCATGGATTACTCGATTGTATGATGAGGTTATTCTAATTTTTTTTTTCAATTATTGAGATTATTTCTTGATTTTTTTATATTAGTATTGGAGTTTAAATACCCATGAATACCAAATTACTTACATATGTATAAAAGTAAAGGAATTTGTCCATTATGTTGAATTACTGAAACATTAATGGACAGATATTAATAAAAATATTATGAATATAAATGTAGAAGAGTGAAAGAGAGATGTCCCATACAAACGACATTTTATGTGCGCATGATTATCATTAAAACTCATAAGGCGGAGATGTCTAAATTCATCGTCGGGATATCAAACTGAAAATGAGTCTAATAAGAGGTATGTTCCCCTCCCTCAACCAAACAGAACGTACAGTGTGACCATATATTAAACAGGAGGCAGTTGTAGCGGCCTGGTGGCAGTCGATTCCGCTCCTGCAGCAAAGCAGTTTTTAGATTCGTGATTGTTCTTACTGGATGATGGCGAGATGTAATTATGCTCTACCAAAGGAGCATCCCAGACATACTTTTTAGCATTGAGTTCAGGAGATCTGTCATACCTATTCATGTGGTATATATCATTAGTTTCCAGGTAATCGTTGAATAGCTGAGAGCTATGTGGACGAGCATTACTGTTTATTACAAGAATCCAGTATTAACCAGGCTCTTAAAAAGTTAAATATAGAGTTTTAAGACATCTTGTCTATATCTCATACCACTCAGAAAGCCTTAGTAAAAAACGCGAATATTATAAAAATGTATCAGAATACAAACATTTCTGAAACCCTTTTGTGCTCGAGTTACTCTTCCAGAATCACAGAATTGCAGAAAGGCAAGCGAATGCTATCGTGTAAGACTCGGAATGTTTGCTAATTCTTCAGTGACTTAATTAAAACCTTCGATTCAATACTCTTAGTAAAATAAACAATTTGCAAATTACATTATTTTTTTACATTTTGTAAATTTAATTTGAATGTATATATGATGAAGTAAATATAAAGGAATATTACATTACTGCGATAAATTGCCATTCAATGCATTTTTATGAAGTTTAAAGAAAGCAATACTGTTATGGCGACCAATAATTGCTGCAAAACAGCGGAATTGATATTCATAAACGTGAAAGTATTATTATAAAAAGTGTAATAAAAATAGCATCCATCAATATAAAATTAATCCTTTGACATTCAGAGTAATGAACAATTTTCTCTTTCTTATTACCTGCAGAGCTATAATCAAATGGTCATTTAAAGTAGAAGCCATTTTCTCCCGAATAGCTTTTGAAAATATTACCCTATTCTGACAGTGTAACGGAAAACACGCTTGCTTTTAAAAGACAGTTATTTGAGAATTATTTGTGGTATATTTATATAATGTATACAACTACTGTAACTGGCTCTTTTAAAGAATTCAGTAAATGATAAATATTAAAAGTATTAGTTTGTAATATAATAAATTAAAATATCTATGTAAATACACGCAATTTAATATTTTATAAAACCTTTAATTGTTATATTTATCTATAACTCTTTTTTCGTAAGTGTTGCACTTTAAAACACTCATGGAATTATGTATATATATATATATATATATATATATATATATAAATATATACATACATACCTCTTCTCAAAACTTATTTATCATCATAATTATCTAGCTTCCTACTCAAGAAAAACAACTATATCAACAAGAATTAGACCTGTAATATTTTCTCTCATTATGCAAAACATTTCACGATACTCGTAGTGCCATTAGTGTAATCAAACTACTTGAATTTTGTCTATAGGTATCGTAGGTAATATAAACAACGCATGATATTATACGCGGTTAAACTCAGCTCGTCAGAATGCATTTCCTAAAAGTTTCGTAATGCGAGTAGTCGAAATACTTCGGACGAGCTGAATTCGTCTGCGCCCATTATGGTGTGGTATTCGAATGCCCGTTTGGCTCATACATAACTACTAAGGGGGTAATAAATAATTCAACCTTTATGAAAAACATGCACTATAGTATTTGAAAAAAACTATTTAGATGCACTTATTATGTACTTTTAGTTCAAAACGCCTTTACTTGTTTAGTAAAATGCTTCAAAATAAACTATGAAATAAAAATTAAGTGGATTTTTCTGCATTCAATGGTTGCTTATTAATGACTGAAGAGTGGAAAGCTACATAAAACCATCCTTTGTTCATATTTCAAAGAATTACTTCACATATTTACTAAATTCTCCTTTTGATTTTTAATGCTCATGTAATAACCGATCAGTCATCGATTGAATAATTGTATTTCATATCAATTAGGCTTAGTGTTTTTAGAATCTTGACTAAATATTTTAGATGAAATCATTATATTAAAAAGAGAGAGTGCTTTATCAATGTTCCTAAACGTCCTAAGATTCAAAATATTCGAATTTATTAAAACTTTCAAAATAGTTCACTACATCACCCACCCTTGTAACTTCAGACAAAGTATTTTAAAATACAGCATTCCAAAAACAACGCATTAGATTCGTTAGAGATCTGCTAATAAAACATTTAACAGTAAGTAATGAGTAACAAACAAATTCCCAAGATAAAGGATTCTCGCATCTGAACATGTTATTATTATTACAAACACGATCGATACCTTATATCAAATCTAGTAGTTTCTCTACTCCATACAAAACATTTATTTACATTGAATTTTGAGTGAAATGAATGGTAGAAACATACACCATGTTAGATGATCGCGCGCCAATTATAAGTGCAAGTCAGATGGTGGATCTCTCTCTCCCTGGAGATTGTGTGAATTATCGATATCATGTAAGCATTTATTTTGCTGCAAATGTGAGAATTGTAATAAACCTTATGTGCTTTTATTGAGCTTTCTCGAAAAATAAGTTTTCGAAAGCGATTCACGTCTCATTACTTTCTCGCTTCATACATATATATTAACAAAGAAACTAAACAAACAACATATTTTTGTAGTATGTTGCATTCAAAGGAGACTTACAGGATTCAAAGGAAACTTAAAGGATTCGTTTGGACGTATCTTTTAATCTAATGCTATGTAAGACGAAAGGAATATAAATCTAGTCATTTGTTCTATAAAAGTCAGTTGTCGAACAGAATAACTAATAATCATATATTATCACTATTGTCTCAAAACGAAAGATATTTGAATCAAATCATTTGCTAAATAAGCCTAACTTGTCGCACTTAGAAGCTGAAAATTTGATGCAAGAATACTGAGAAGGAAATAAAGAACATTCATGGTATTGTTCCATGAAGACGAAATTTGCATGCTTAGCGACTATTAGTTTCGTATTCTTTACATTGTAATTTCAAAATTTTATTAGTTTAGAAATATTTCCATTTGGAAATTTTTATATATAAAAATATAACATAATTAAAACTTCCTCGTAAGACTTCCTTAAAATTATTAGTATACTTGTAGATCTTTTTGAAAGCTAGAAATTATTGAAATTTTCCAAACATATCTCTAAATGAACATATTTGTGATTATTGAGCTTTTATGTGCAGTGATGCTAAAAGAATTTTCTGTTGTTTAAGACTCTCAAACAAAAAAAAATGATAATAAGGATGTAAAAAACATTAAATTATTCTGTGAATATCAGATTATATTGTAATTATAGTTCAGAGCTTAACAGATCAAAATATTTTGAAATGAACAATTAGGGTCAAAAAACACAATAGACTTTATTCTATTAAGTAAGAAATCGTTTGCCTTTCAAAATAGATTTCATTTTGTTTCTAGGCTAGATTTATTTTATAAAAGTAATGGAATTGGAAATAGGTGCTTAAATTGCCAAAAGTTCATGTTTAAATTATCCAAAACCTGTCAGAAATTTGTTTAAACAGCAGTTTTTGAGGAAATAAAGAGTTTTACATTTTTTCAAGAATATAATACAAAAGATTCATGCTTTTGAAGCTATGTGGTAAAGCACAATTTCTTCGAAACGATCTGGGCAGTAAAACGAAATAAAAATGAGTAGATTGTATCAAAGAAACCAAGTGACAAAATTACTCATAAGTGTTTGAAACACTTGGGATCATCTGGTACCATGGAACCCGTAGGTGTCTATTTTGGGATTGAAAGATCTGCTTAGGTGAGAAAATTACATTATGTACTCTTTTTTATGGTGAGGGAGATCATAAAATTGTGATGCTGTTTGAAGTATTTATGATGCCATTAGAGTGAATGTCGTTAATGAATGGTCTTAAATGAATTGTCGATATTTAAATGCTTGTTGGCTAAAGGCTTCCATATTTCAAATTGGAACAGAAAGATCTAGGAAATTCAAAAAAGTGTTTGACAGTATTACTGATAAACTTTAAAACTATTATGGCATTTATATCAGAAGAAATGTGAATAATTTAGAAAAGTTGCAAAGTGCAATAATCGCTGGGTTTTTTTTTTCATTATTGTTGTTTAAATAGACATCAGCAATGCATGACCGGTGCCCAATTGGACCGGGCAGTCGGATGATATACCAATATTGATAACGGACTTCCCTTAAGCAAAATATAAATCATTAAACTTTATTTTATGAAACTGTGAATCAGACACTTACAAGGAGTGTTCAAATGAAAAGGTACGAAACATCGGAAAAACGTAACCGTTAACATATTTGCCTATGCCGCAATGGGAGAACGTAGAAAGACATCTAGGGGGGCGAATGGAGTATCCAACGTGGATCAGAGCATGCGTGGGCGCCCGCATGCACAAGAGAGAGAGCTGAGGCTCTTATAAAGAGCGCCATAAAATTGACTCAGTGCATGTGAGGACATTATAGCTTTCACATTGCAAAATTCAACGACTGAGGATCAGCCAGGGGTTATTCGATTTCAGACAGCGAAAGGTGATACACCGGCAGCTATTCATCGCCGAATGGTGACCCTATATGGGGAAGACTGTGTGTCCGACAAGTCAGTGAGAAAATTGAATGTTCGTTTTCGTTCAGACCGTGAGAATTTTGGTTAATGACCCGAGACTAGGCCAGGCAAACACAGTCATCACTGCCGATCTCATCGACAAGGTGGACGGCCAAATGAGAAGTGATCGGCGTGTCACATTGCGAATGTTGGAGGTAAAGATGGATGTCAACTTTGAAAAAGTGTGGACAATCTTTCGCGACTGGTTGCATTATCGGAAAGTGTGTGCGCATTGGGTTCCTAAGCTCGCACCTTCCAGCAAAAGGAACTGCGTATGGGGCTAACACTTCAACATCGGTTTTGGAAGACTCCACTTTCCTGAAATCGTCACAGATGATGAGAGCTGGGGCCATCACTACAAGCTAGAGACAAAGCGGGACAGCATGCATTGTCACCTCCCCCTAAAGAATTCAAGCCGTGGTGTCAGCAAGCAAGGTATTACTCTTTTTGGCATGGAAGCCCCAATAACTCCAAAATGTACTGTGAGACATTCCGAAGCCTACGTAGGTCCATCAAGAACAAACAATCGGGGCTGATAACGGAGGGTGGGGTTCTTCTCCGTGATAACACTCGTCCACATGTCTCTAGAATCACACGCACCGAACTGTCCAAGTTCAAGTGGGAGCAGCTTGACCGTCTGCCCTGCGAGTTCCAGGTGTTTAGTCCCCTGAAAGAGCATCTGAAAGGGAATCGCTTCAACGAGAACAACGAACTCAAGGAAGCTGTGAAGGATTGGGTCTCGTCATGGACATAGGAATGCTAGGAACAAATAGTCCTTGTTTATCAATGGAATCGTTGTGCTCAGGTGTATGGTGTATACTTTGAATAAAGTTTTCATTTATACCTACATTTGAATTTCGTACATTTTTATTTGAATACCCTTTGTGCTTAGTAAATGCTTTCATGGAATCGGGGGTTCCTAACGAAAGTTTTAATGGTATTCTGTGGAGATTTATCCCAAAGATAGTTTCATTACGAACTCGTTACGATATTAGAAGCCTAATTAGCTATTATATAGCTCAATAGATATTTTTAATAATTATTAAAGTTTTGAATACAATTTTTGTGCAAGTTGGTTCAAATACATATAAATTGTTTTTTAAAATATTCCTGGTTCATAATTAAGTTTATTGATATTAATTCTAAAATAAATCTTTAAAATGTTTTTGTATAATATTTTGTAAGAAAAGTGCTCCGAACGTGTTCGATATCTTAATAGTAAATCAGGGTTAACACAGAATTAGTGGGCATACTTTATTTATTACATATGAATATATAATATTTATCATATATTCATATGTAATAAATAAAGAATAAAATAGAAAACCTGAGTAAAAATGAAAAATAATGCCGCATTTTGCAGCATCTCAAATAGATTTGGTAAAGTATGTAGACATCTATAATGATAAGAAAATCCATAATTTTTTTGTGGCAGAAAAGCTCCGAAAGAAATGAAAAATCCTTTTTTTTTTGTCAGTTAATCATATACTAAGATTCCCAATTCATTACTTCGCCCTACTTCTTACTCCATTCTATCTCCAATTACATACGATTAAAAAAACTCAATTTTTCTGAAATGAAAAAAGTTCTTTTGGATTCCCTCTGCCCAATTAACAAATTTTAATTAGTTCTTTTTTTTTTTTGCATCACTTCATCATTTGCTTCATCCTATTGCACGATATGCTACGTTTTGTTATAATTATTATTCTGAAAGTGATTTTTCTAATCGTTTATTAGTGTAACAAAAAAAAAGTTCCATATTACAGAAATGCAGATGTAGTAATTTCTATAGTCTTCTAGAGGACAATCTTGCAACATTAGATTAATCCTTACTTCCCATTACGATAAATATATTTCAAATTTATTGAAATTGAAAACTGATGATTTTTTAATATGATTCAAATTCAAAAAAATTCAAATTATCAATTAAAATTTTTTTGTAAATATTTTTTTTTTATTTCATAGATTTGAAACTTTTATATGTAGATTCAAGAAGAGAGTTCAAATATATATACTTGAGTGACATTTTACAATATCTTGTTGTCGATTGCGTCCTATTTCCACAGTAAATAAGATTTTTCTAATAATTTTCAATTTATGAAGTGTACAAATAAATATTTTGAAATAATTCATGAATTTCAAAAGTATTAAAACAAAATTTCTTAGTATGTGTAGTATTACTGCTACTTTTAAAATTAATAATTGTAAAACTATTTTTTTGATTTGAAAGTTTTTAAACTACAGTTTATTCTTTCACTTAAAGTTTTAAACTACTATAGCAAAATATTTGCAAATATTGCTCTAGAATTATGAAAAATCACGATTTTGTTAATTGACCAAATTATCATAACTAAAATAAAGTCTAAGAAAAAATTCGTTTTTATTCAATATTTAATTTTAAGAAATATTATACACTTTTAATTTTTTTCATAATTAAAAATAGTTATCTTAATTCTTACTTATTTTTGATGTTATGATAAAGACTTATAAAATAAAATAAAATGTAGTTGAAAAAAACAATTTTATTTATAGAACACAAAATCTCTTTGATATAACATTACAAATACTTATAAAGATAGTCAAAACATACTGTTCGTAAACATTCCATCCATTAAGCAAATGTGGTGGAAATACGAAATCACAATTTCACCATAACACTCAATTGAGTTAATGCGATTAAGTCACCAAAACACTACAATTCAAAGCTACTAGCGCTGCTTATTTATGGTTAAAAATGCAATGGAACAATTCTTTGCTGACCAACAAAAACCTATTTCATTGAACGTAGTCTGTTCAAGGCTAATCCCTTGGCCCATATTCTTCAGTCACGGAAAAGCGCGAATATTATCCTTAACAAAGGGTAAAGTACTAGGAGTCTGCTGAGCGGCTTAGATGCTCTCTAATCTCTTGCCTAATCGACAAATCCCGAAAATAGGCCGATAAAAATACAAACTGCTGTCGTTTATCTTACTCGTTATCCTCTTCCTTTTACAGAAAAAACAAAGTCCTCTTTCGCATACCTCTTCAAGTTCTGTTTCTTTTTCTTTCCTGTCGAGGAGTGATGGGAGTAGTAAGAGATGAGCCATAGCGCAGGCTTGGGATTTTTTTTAAGCAAAAGTTGGAAAAAGAATTCTTGCGTTAAGTAATTTGTGATATTTTTTTTTTTCTTTTTAAAAATGCTACAAAATGTTTTCTTGTATCCAAACGTGAACATATTTCCAATGAAGAAATTGCCTAATATAACAACAGTCGTAATCATTTCAACGCATTTTAATTTAACAATTTGTTACGAATATAATTTTAAAAAAACTTATATTCAAATTGAAGAACAATTAGCTATGCAATTAAACACAACTTTTCTAAGAATTACGATAATACTCTAATCGTTATATGAGTGCCATTTTATTTTTAGAATTTATTAATTCCAGGAGAACTTACTTTTAAATGTAGAATTCTACAATTCGATTACATTTTCTACTCTAAATATTAATTATCTAGTTACGTAAATCGGCTATCTTAATCATTAAAAATTACTTCATAATTTAAAAATAAAGTATAATTAGGTTAATAAATTTTCTAAACCTGCTTCAGTATTCCATCCTTCTGTAAAATAGATTATTAAGTTTTAATTTCGGATATTTGAATTAAGTAACTAATCTAATAAGAACTTCTGAATAAATCAAAAAGTTCGAAATTCCCACGAAACCTTAAGTTAAGATTTCCATTACAATTTAATGTAGCTGAGATATTAGGGAACTTTTTTTCGTTAACTATCAAAAAATCTAATATCCTAATAATTTCGAAGCAATTAATTTTCTTGAACAGTTTTAGAAACTTCAATTTTATATATTACATAAATTATATATATATAATTATATGTGTGTGTGTGTGAGAGAGAGAGAGAGAGAGTGAGTGAGTGAGAGGGAGAGTAATTGTGTATGTTCTTATAACTATGATAGCATACTGTATGATATTTTTAATCTGTATTATATTTCAGTTGTATTTCTTCCTAAAATATGTTTTTAGTTTCAAGTGTTGGTATTTTAATGTTATGTATAAAAATTTACTATACAGAACAAATTTAAATTAAGTTTTGGAAATATTATATGCGAAAGCAATTATTGATTATTTATTAACGTTGCACTTAGAAGAAATGCAGGGTCTATTTGTGTGTGTAATACAAAATACTTCTAATTTGTGAACGGACTTCGTAATTTGGAATCTTGATCAAGTGTGACGAAGATGACGCCTGAACTGGCATCTATCTCTTCAAACTTCTATACCACTTTAATGGGAGAACATGGGGTCTTGACGAATTTAACGTGCATCAGTTTCAAGGATCGAACATATGACTTAACGAAAACAACTCCGACCGTGAGTTCGTGACATTGACCACTAGGGTACCGTGACCACACAGGTGAAAGCAAAGTGGAATATTTTTAATCAAAGATATTATATTCCATAAAATTGTTCTTAATTTCAGTCTTAAATTTGAACATTGTGTGAAAAAATAATTTTGGTTTCAATAGGAATATTGGAAAACTATTTTAAAAATAAAAATGAAAAGAAAAAAATCACTAATTAAGATATCTAAACTCTAGTCATGCGCAATGGCTGAATCTTTGTTTTCCCTTTCTTGCCAGCTTTCTTTGTGAAAAGATGTATGGTTATTGCCAAGGTAGTGGCCGATAGAGAAACTTTCGTAAATTGCCTCGTCGTAGGTAGAATAGGGGAGAAGGGGGTAGAGGAAGTTGAGTCGTCGCAAATCCTCTTAATTGCCATAGGGAAGAGGACGAAGGAACGCGAAATTATAAGGCAATTAATCGGGAATTATGTTACGTCTGGGATCTAAAATATATTTTTGATTGTTCCGCGTCCCCAATCTTAGTTCCGGTCACGGGAGAGATAAATTTCTAAGCCGTGACCGAGCGACATTTGAAAAGATCACGGAAATTTCCTAAGTTTGTTTCGGGAAGACTTTGCATATATTATTAAATACTTCGAATTCGAAAATTTATGCTCGCGTTTGGAGCGTCTCCCTTTTAAAATTTCTGGCTCCAGGAGTTTATTGGCAGTATTTGTGTTCTAGAAGTTCTGCTCTATTGTCAAACTAAGAGAGGATTAGTATTCGTTAAAATATTTAAGTAGTAAGAGAGCGAGTTGGTTTTCGATGCATAGATTATGCATTGTAGTTAATATCTACTTATTTATTCATCCTGCAGAATGTTTTGTAAAGATCTTATGCTAAATAAAGGCAATAATTCCATTTATAGAAAAGTGTATCCAAACGGTAGGTAAATTACAAATATATAGTTTTTAATGATAAAATAAATTTTGTTAGAAATATTGCCGGTTTTAAGAAATACGTAATGTTACCGGTAATTATTGAAAATTGGTAGTTTGTTTATCTTAGGAATAAATTTTGAATTTTTATCTGTCTGTTCGTTATACGAATTCACACGGTTGATCGTGACGTTTCAAAATTTTAGAGACCTCAGTAAGGAGCCACAAACATATTCTAGTCCAAAAAGTTTTCAAATTTATTGCTGGTGAATATACCCCCCTCCCCCCCCCCGATTTCCCGTGTTCGCTCTTTTTTCGAGATTTTCACACGAAAAAAGGTTGAAGATATTTTCGATTGCAAAAATATCTCCCAAACTTTTTTATCTTTTACTTAAATGGTACACATTTTACTGAGTTATTCTCAACGAAATAGGTTTTGAAATTGGTTAAACACTACCGGAGCCACATCAGATTTTGTTCCAGGCCAAATTTATATTTTTATATTAATAAAAGAAAGAGTTCGTGTGTGCATGGACGTCAGAGCGGAAGAATAATAAAACACAGAATTATGGAAATGGGTACAAAAAATCTATAGATACTTTTATTATTGTCTTCGAAGTCCTTTCTTTTCAAAATTTGTATTATAAATTTTAAAACTTTTTTAAAGTGACTGATGAAACACACCTTGTTCTTCATTGCTCAAGATTCTTGCGCATATTGCGTTATATGACGTCTGCGTCTGTGCTGCATTTAGCTATGAATTTTCATGTAGTTTTTAGCATATACTTACATTTACTAATTTTTTTTTTTTTTTTTTTTTTTTTGTAGAAAAATGTAAATGCTCAGAAATAGTTGTTTTTATACATTTGTTTGTTTCTTGTTGTAGATTTACGATTCTGTTTCAGTTTAATAATTTCATAATGATATAAATATTTAAAAAAAAATTGCTTTCAACCACATGTTTGATATTCATTATTATTTCATTCAAATTATCTTTTTTTTTTTGTTTTTTTTTTTCAAATTCTTTAAGTCCCAAAATCATCAACAACTTCGAAATATAAAATATTTCATAGCTTGTATTATCTTGGGTATTTGACGCTTCGCACCTGCCGTTTGTTAATACCGTGGTGCTAATATCTATTGAACCAGGGTTTAATAGATATTTGCACCAAGGTATAGGTATTGAACCCAGGTTCAATAACCATAGCTGTTGAATCTGGGTTCATCTCAGCGCCTTTCTGCAATTCGAATTTTTCACTAATTCCAATTGCAATTTTTTTTTTTACTTAACGGTCTAGATCTTAAATGACACTTTTCAAAATGTGATTCATGTACCATTAAGTGTTAAAATTAACTTGCCAAATGTGTCGAATTCTTAAAAATAACACTGAAAAGGGTCATATTTGGATTTTCTCAAAATTTTTTTACAGTTTCATTCAAAACTATATATATCCAAATGAATAGGTATTCATATAGTATACGGAAAGGAAATGTAGCTATTTTTAAATAAAAGAACATGGAATGTATTAATTAGAGGTATTTTATACAAATTGTTAACTGCAGTATGATACAAAGATTTTTTTTATTTTTTTCTCCTTTGCTCTCGCTTAAGATTTCCGATGCGATAAGCATCCTTATGGTTCATATTATGAAACGGTTTGTTCGCATTTCTGATTATTTATTTTTTTTTTAAATTTTTTTTTGGATGATTGCTATATTTACCCATTTATTCCTCATTAAAATTATACTAAAATATTTTTTTGAAATTTTCATTGTCATTGATATATATTATGTGTATTTTTGTTAAATTACTATCATACGTTAAAAATATCTTAGACTTGGTAGCTAGATTGTTTAGTTTTTAAATTCGCTCATTCAAAAAAAATTAATGTAATGTTCACTATTATTAAATATTAATTCTTGCTAAGTTTAAGGTAAGATTTCATAATTATATACGGCTTCAATAATAATTTTGATGCTTGTTATTTTATAAACTCCAATTTTTTTTGAAAAGTTATTTTTTTTTTAATTTCGAAGGCTTGGAAAAATTTTTAATTAATCATTTGTAGGCTTCCCTCTAATTGTTTTTTTATGAATATATTTCACTTTGATATTTTAGTATCTAAATTGTTCTTTCCTTAGGGGATCATTTTAAGTTAACATACATTTACCGAAATTAATATATCAAAGTGGATCCTCATTAAAAGGCATTTTCTCCTTTCAATTGGATTGTTGCAATTTTCCATTTCTCATTACCTCTGTGCAAAAAACGGGTATACCAAGTAATAACAATATGAATAAAAATTATTTTAATTTAAAAAGTACAATTTTTGGAAAGAATTTTTAAATAAAATGTTTTAAAATGTTCTTTTCGTTCTTTGAATAAAAATAAGACACCTACCTAATATTATGTTTCAAAAATAGTGATGCCTTTTTTTCCAATTTGATATTAATATAAATTTTTTCAAATATTTTATACGTAAGAATTGGTTTATGTAAAATCCATCAAATCTCCCTTGAGAAATTAATGAGTTTTTAATAAAATTTACTTCTTAATATCCATTTTAATTTTATATGTTCTTTACTTAAAAATTGTTCAAGCGACTTATTGATTCAGAAATAATGACTTAAAATTGAACTTCCATTATATTAATTTTATTTCTTTGACCCCCATTCACTAACATTTTAGTAAATAATTATTTTTGTATCTATATCTAAATAATAATGATTACATGATGAATAGCAAAAGAGTATATAGTCGATATAAATTGCTTTCAATAACATATTCTTAATGCATTCTTAACATACAATTCTTTATGAATACTACCCAAATACAGTTAATAAAGCAGTATTTATAAGTAAATTAATTCTCTTGTAAAACATGTGATAAATAAAAATATTTTAAACCATCATATTTGAGGAATTAAGTGTAACATAACTATATATTGAATGGTTTTAAGTTAAACATCTGTTCTATTTAATAATGCATAAGATTTATAGTCACTTAACTTTCTTTTATGAAATAAATCGGCTAATTGTGATCATTTTAACTATTGTACAATAAATATGAAACATAATATTGGGAGTGAAAAAAATTTAAGGTGTTTTTATGATTTCGTTTTATAAAAAAAGTATTTCAGTATGTTTATTTCTTCTTCAGTTAAAGAATATGTCCCCATTACAACATATTAAAAAAAGGGATTGTTTTATTTTTTCAAGATAAAAAGAGAACACAGCATTTCATAATTATAACTTATTTATAGACATGTCTTAAAATGCTTTCGAAATTAAATTGGATATATATTATCATCATGGAGATTGATGCTTATTCCATCCCATTGTTTAAGTTTTATTCTTAATAAAAATACCTTTCGGAACCTTCATGCTCAAAATCGAACCAAAACTCCGAATAATAGAGAATTTTCCTTAAAAAGATTATTTCAAGTTCTGCGAAATATTTTGTCAAGTGCATTCATATTTCCTAATGTCACTTTCCCAATGCTATCGAAAACGAAAAAAAGGAAAAAGTCTTGTTGATGACCTCGTATCACACCATAGCACAGACTTTGAAAATAACTTTATGGAGATTACCATATTAGTTCAAAGTGATCCATAACAAAGTTCCCAGACGCCATTATGAAATACTTCTTTCTTTTCTATAACGCGCTTAGCAAATGCTGCTTCATTATTCAAGGCAACGATTTTTGATACAAACGATGAAAGGCAGATGGCCATGAGGGAATAATTATCCAAACGGATGTAAAATTTCAATACTATATTTTATCTACACTTTCACACCGTTGTTTCATTCCAAGTCAGATGCCCTCTACTTTGCATTTAGATTAGTTTTTCTCTTCTCACAGTGGCAACACGCACCGATTCTCCATCTTGGATCTTTTCCAATATAAATATTACCATTGAAAGAAGGAAGAAGGCTTGGAATGAAACAATACCGGATAGAAATTCACCGTGGCTGAGAGTTTTCGAATTTTCGAACGCGAGGAGTTAATTAACACAATATTTCTTCGCGAATGAAATGTCTTGGCTGTCAGAGAGGGAAAAATTTACTTTTGACAAGTTTCATTTTGTTCATCTGGATATTTATTATCTTGGAGGCTCTTTCAAAGTGTCCTTGCATACTGATGATGGCTCTGCCTTTTACTCTGGTGGAGACAGACCTCTGACAATTTTCTTCTTTCTTTCAAAATTCACTATTGCTATTAGCATAACGCAAAATGTAATCTTTTTTCCTTTTCTTTTTCATTTAGCGTTGCTTGTGTTGTTACTTTCCAAAGTGGCTTGATTCCTTTCTGGGAAAAGGTGTAAACTTGTTCAACGTTCTTGCCATATTCGAATAATTTGTTAGGAGTAAAATATTTGAAGGGAGAAAGGAGCACACGTAAAATATGCAATTGTCATATTCCTTCCGGGAAATTAAGTATTTGATTAGTTTTTTCGAACGCTTGAAGAGGATGTTTGCCAAACCTTTAATAAACTTTATCAATACCCTAATTAAAGCATGTGTTTTTCTCTTCTTATTGCTTAGCGATTTTTCTTTATCTTATCATTTTCTTATATGAACTTCTAAATAGTAACGTTAAGAGTAACGTGGCAAAAGAAATGAATGCCATTAATAAAATTATAATTTTGATTTAAAATTAATATTATATATTATTAACATATTTATTATTTTTCCAAGTGTTAACTATTAAGTAATAAATTAGTTGTATTAATAATTAAATAGTTATACATATTATGCATGATGCGTATTACAAGCTAACAGTACTTAATTTTTTCTTTATCTTTTTAAACTTTTAAGGCATAGAACATTAAAAAAACTTGGGTGAAATTAGCCGGGTCTTATACCGCTTAATATCGTTATATTTTACAAGCATCACAAATATTGTGAAAATACGATAACAACTCTTTAGGAAATAATAGTTAAAACTGGAATTATATTTTACTAAATTTGCGGGTATATATGAAAATTAATTATTATATAATGAGAAGTAACATATTTCATTTTCATTTTGAATCATAAATGATTCAAAATGATGCCTGAATTAACTCTTGAAAATACTTCCAGAAGTTGAGATATGCTGATTATTTAGTTGATCGGTTAGAACTATAAAATGACATACAGTAGCATAAGAGCTATTAGTGACCACTTTCGTAGTTTCAAGTCTTAGCCTAGTTATGAAATCAGTTGTAGAAAGGTAATTTATTTTAATTGAGCTATTATTTAAGAAGGAAATCTGCTTTATAATGCTTCTTATTATCAAAACGGGAGTCTAAAAGTCTATAGAAAGTGATAAATGAAAGGAATTATTTGTATTTGTTAGTATTTGATATAGAATGATTCCTTATTTTATTAATAATTTTAATTCGTTTTTAACTAATCTTGCATTGCGAAGACTATGGAACATCCTACAGATGAATTTTAAGTAAACAGTTATCATTAATGAAACTATTATAGTTAATGTCTAAAAAATTAAACTGTTATCTTTTATCTATCAGGAATCTTCATTAATTAAAAGTATTAAAAAACCTGGCATACACAAATATTGATAAATGTTTTTCTAGTTCAATGTTAGTCTTGAAATTATCATTTACATTTATTAATTCGATTTTTGTAATTATTAATTCGTGAATATCACTATTACTAAAACTTGAATATCGTAAGATATATGATTGTGATATGATCTAAGTCAATTTAGTAAAGAAATAAGAGCTTTCTTGGAATACTGAAGGATGAACCAGCAGCAGCTTTCTTATAACTATTGATATTTCTCTCTTGAATTATTATACAATTAATTCTAATTTTTATACTTTCACTTACAGCGAAAAAAACATTAAATTTAGTTTTCTATGTTGATAAGATCACGTAGAACTTTATAATTTCCTTGAGATATACTAGAAAGTAAAAATACTGAGGTAGAATAAGTATTCCATTCTTTTTCTGACCTTTCATGCATTCGTTTCTTCCTAATCGGTAAGCATACCTGTTATAAGTAACTGATATCATTTATAATTCTAGATAATATATATATATCGTAAGGTCTGGATAAGATTATCAACCAAGAGACCTGAAATATATATCACTTAAACATTATAAATATTACTTGTATTTAGTATAATAATTCTAATGAGTAACACAATGAAACCACTAATAAGTATATATATATAACATAAAGGTACTAATTCTGCTGTACCAATTAAAACGACATACACCTTACTTTTAAATACAATTGATATAGACGAATCAAATCTACCTCTGGTGCCATTAAACTGTTCAAACACAGCTGTAGAAATCCTTTGAGAATATGTACATAAGGAAAATACAATAAATTCACTCACAATAACTCATATAAAATGAGTATATCTACTATTTTTTTCTCGCATACCCGGATATATTATCTAAAATTAGAAGTAAAAAATAATAAGTTATAAGATTAATTTTAGTCTTCCTCTTGATCTCATTTTAAAGATAAAAATAAAAATTACCTTAATGCATGCAATTCCACTCAATACAGATGGAATTTTCTTAGCATGTAGCAAAAATTCGCTCTATGATCAGATGAGAATAACATTTCAATCTTTAATCTAGTCTAATATAATAATATATGATACAATGTTTATTTTTAACTTACTTATTTTCGATCACTGTTGGGAACGTCTGAAATTCACATCAATATTTTCCAGTGAAAAAAATGTATACCCTCTGAAACAATGAGAATTTAATCCCGATTGAACATGAATCAGTACTAAAAAACTTAAAAATCTAATAATAATTATATTAAAACTGCATAATTAAGAAGCACAATTTACTCCCTAATATCTTTATTTGGAGATTTGATTGATCACCTGACGAACTTTAAATTTATTATTAACGTACAATATACACAAGTCAATACAAATAGTTTACTGCTGTAGTAACTGATTAGTCATGATGACGAGATCGCGTCTAGAGCACTTTTTCAGTAGAGTCTAGGTTTTGATTCCTGATTCCACCAAATTCTTGTTGTGTAGCAACACTTAAGTACCTCAAATATGTCAATTATTAAAATCAAAACTTTAGCATGGTATTGAATTTTTGCGAGTGGGTGACAGAGTAAGTTATTCCATGCGATTAAATCATGATTGCCTGTAGTCTTTGTGTTGCTTCTTAATGACATACTGCTAAAAACAATCCGTAAGTATTTAGAGGTTAACTTTCAAATAATTTACTTAACAAATTAAATTTAAAATCTAATGCAAAATTAGTCATTTTACAGAACATTTAGTATAAAGAAGCTGCCAACTTTATAATAGTGCTACATTTTATAAAGATCAGGTTTAATGCTCCATATTGTATTGATAACAGTCATCATTTATGTAATTTCTGTTTTCGAAGGAATGTATACTTATATTTACTAGTAAATATAATTTAAAATCGTGAGAAATATTGAATTACTAGTAAATTCATACATTTTAGTTATAATTCTGAGAAATATTTGTAAGTAATGCATATAAAATATATTATACATAAATAAAAAGTATTGTTTTAAGTATTTTAAAATAAAAAGACCTTTTAAAAGGTTCTATATGTAACAACGTATTTAAATCTTATTTATAAAAGTACTATTTTCTCATTCACTTTATGAATAAAATGCTTTAAAAAATGTATGATAAGATACACGTCCGTTTACTTTTACCGAATTCTTTCTGATCTCAAAAATATTTAAGAAAAATAAATTTCGAAACACATGAACGGAACAAGATAATTACTGAGAACATAAAAGAACTTACAACATCTTTAAATGCAGAATAAATTCTTAGTATCTAGTGGTAAGTATCAGGGGGGTTTCACTAAAATTAATGTGTCTATGCATTTAAAAGTAGGCAATTAATATGACTCTAAACCAGTGCATACTAGAATGGAATGTTGAATATTCATATAATTCAGTCAAATTAAAATTTTTAGCTACATAAATATTATGAACGTTTTTGTTCAGCATTTACATTTTATTTTAATGAGTTTGTATATTATCTTAATTAAAATAGTTTTAAATATCGAAACTTAAGAAACATTGTTTTTCTACATCAGTTAAGAATTGCATACATATACCACAAAATAAACTTACAGGGTTACATTTAGTATTGTGATATTCAGCTGCAGTGCTTACAAAGAATATGATATAATTTATAACTTATTCATTTATATACTGCACTATAATATCACGAAAATTGCAAAACCTTCTTATGAATATAATTTCTTTTTTATATTTACCTGATGTGAAATGAAAGAACGGTTGTAAAAATTTCAAAATATCCTTACGAAAATAATTTATTATTTTTACCTGGTGTAAAATTAATTAATTTAAAAATGCAAATATAGTTGAAAAACATAAACCACACATTTTAAGTTGTTACAGTATTACAAATAAGGTGATAAATGCAATTTTTTTATTGCATTTAACGTGAACAAGCACAATATTTCTTCATTCTAAATTAGAACTTAAGAAAATTATTTATATTTGAAACAAAAAATGGAAATCATATAATTACATTAGATCTGAAGAAATATATTTCAATGTGCAATATTTAACAAAAATTAAGCAAATACTGAGTTCGAATGCTAGATTTATTTGATGTTTCTCAGACAGCTCTTGCTTTTCCATACTAAAATTCAACTCAAGTGTAAAAATCAATATATGAATCTTGACACTGAAACTCATTTCTCTTACCTGCCTGGTTAATTAACAAAATAATTAATATTGTGAAATTTAATTTATCTTCCAGCTTTAAGACAAAAATTCCTTGACATTTCATTTGTATCACAGTCATTTTCAATTCTTCTCAATTTATTAAGAGGATTCACTACTATTTTCTTTCAAAACTTCCCGAAGAATTTAATAAGCGTATTGAATTTTCATATTCATTTAAAATTTTTTGTCTTTGAAGTAAAATCTTGAACGTCAAGATTCTGTTCCTGTGAATAATTTAAGAAGTTGCATCAGCCAATTTATTTTAAACTCAGAAGTTATAATTATTTTCAGCAAATACTCTATGATTTTTATGCAGATATATCTGCATATTATTAATTATTAAGGGAATTAAATTCTTAATATAATGTTGCATATATATATATACATACATACATACATATATATATATATATATATATATATATATATA
>BMAW01051102.1:72424-119812 GCA_019974015.1 Nephila pilipes | reverse complement strand
ATTTAACAGTACAGTACATTATATAATCCGACACTGAATCCGCCGGTCACTTTCGAATTTCTTTCCTCTGAATTCATGATTTTATTCACTTTTCCACCAAGATGTGATGTAGAGCTGTTCACATTTTTTGCCTCTGTTTATCGTAACTGTGAATTTTTAATTCAGTCCAGTGTTTCTAGTATTCTATCATGTTACATATTACGTTTGTACAAAATTACAGTGGCGTACATAAATTGTTGAGTGTAGTAAAATAATCTCCAATCCTAGCATTTGTTTTTCAAATACTATTAAGACTGAAAGCATGTGCCTAGAGTAGCTTGTTATATCTGGTTTCAACTATCATTGCGCTGTTTTAATTTTTCGTTTAAGTTATCAATAAAATAATCTAGTATTAAATTAATGAACAATTCCGATTATACATACATATATCAAATATATATTTTAATATTTTAGCTTTTTTTTCCTTGTTAAAACTGTACTAATGTACAATAATCCAGAGAAATTGTAATTTATCCATTAAGTGTGTTATCTCCTTTTATTTTTTTCTAAGTAGTCCATAAGTATGACAACCTCCATGTCTCAAAAAATCTCCTCCAACAACTTTCCAGACTGTGAGATCATCCTCGTAATTTATTGGAGCAAATTTACTAAAACCGAAACATTGTTTTGATTACTTCTTGTTTCCAGTGTATAATGAAGAATGCAGGTATCATTGTTTGCGACACTTGGATGCAAAATAATGACGTCAACTCGACGTGGAAGCAATCAAACTTTTTTGGGGTAGCAAATAGCTATTAAATTAAAATTGACAGATGAATCAGTGAGTAAGTAAGCGACAGCACTTTAATGGCATGTGATCCAGATGTGGCCATGCTGGGCCAAACGAGGTAAAGCTATATTCTAAAAATATTGAATATATATATATATTGGTTGACAAAAAGCAGAATAGGAAATAGAGAAATATAGCTAGAATGTCCTGGAAGCGCATAAGATGTGTTTACTATTCCCAGTAAATCCCATGTGGAAGAAAAAGATCATTAGGATGCCTCGTGGTTGTGATGCTTATGCCTACATAAGAAGGCGTGAGTACCCCCAACATGGAAAACTAGTTCCCTGATATACTCCCCGGGGGCAAGATTCCCGGATATACAACGGCATTGAATATTCACTTTAGTCGCCTTTTAAGACATGCATGTGCTACATTGGGACTCTTCTTTTACACCCGGCCACTACACGTGTACAATTGACACGTATGAATTAGTATACAATTTGTTCAGTTGCCATTTAACGGAGAGTAGAACCCAATGGTAACATCAATACATCTGTTGTAAAAAATACGTACTATCCAAAACTCCTATCTCAAAAATAGACATGGCAGTGTTCAGAGATGCCATAAGAAATAAAAGTATAGAAATCGTAGTTTTCTAAGTCATACTATTATATCCTATTTTGTTTCCAATATCACTTTACGTCATTGGCGAAAATTTGACTGCTCCCAATAAAACGATATGTAGAAGGTTTTTTTTTTAAATGCAACATAAATATGAAAAGTTTCTCATTTTAATGCAATTTCATTGAATATAAAAAAATGCTTAATTGCAATCCGAAGGGAGTACATATAATTTCCTAAAGAGTAAATCCTATAAATTTCTATGGAAACTACTAAACTCATATTATAATCATGGGAATTCCGCCCTTATTCCAAAACTTTCTTTCATCTGTGTTAAAAATATTGCCAAATTCTTTTAGATGTGGTGTTAGTTTATATATCCCCAATTTCTCTTTTATAACAATAATCTTATTTCATTTTCCATTTCCTGAACGGAATTTATTTGTTCTAAGAAAATCTAAACTATTATTTCCAGTTTCGAGTTGGGTTTTTTTTTCAATTATTTTTTTCCTCTTAAGTTTATAAACTTGTCGTTTTTTTTCCTTCTTTTTCTGGTTTTCTCCTGAAACTAAAGCCCTTTTACTTAACCCGGATATGCATTCCACAGAGAAAAAAAAAATATTTTTTCTTTGTTTAAACTCGATATAAAAAGTTTAAGATTTCAAATATTTTACTTTATGTATAATATTTTTATAAAAAGCAATAACCAGATCATTTAAACATATTTATACTATTACTACGTCTGCGAGGCTTAAATTTTTTTTATTATCTTAAGATATCTATATTTTTTTCCTTTGAAAAACTGATATTAATGCTAACATTACTGGATATGATAAAGGTAAAAACTATAATAAATCTTCTAATCTAAAATATCTTTCTAAAATATAAAATATTTTTCGTATTATTTTGCAAAAATGCAAAATATTCCTTCTATATTTAATCTAAAACATATCACACTGATAAAATGTTCGATTTGAAAGAAATGGTATATGTGTTACGGTTTGTATCATAATAAAACTTCCGATCTTCAAATACTGTAACATACGTATTCGTTATTAAGTAATCTTTGAATAATTATAGAATAATTAAATAGCCATGGAAATAATTAAAAACATACATTTGAGCTCTTAATTTAAGAATATCTTTTAGCTAAGAAATGATAGTGATAAAATGATTTATTCTAAATTCCTGTTACCAATATACATAATATACATACTAAATTATACATACTAAATTGGTTTTAAATTTCTAAACCATACTCTAATATATATATATATATATTTATATAGATATTCCTGATTTTTCTAAATACTAGGGAACATTTATTGTTAAATATTCAATCGTGGCGTTTAAATATGGATTGATAAATTTTTAAAATCTGTATGGAAAACGTTAAATACCTCACATGAATCAAATATTTGTATTTAACATTGGATTAATTTGTCTCGTTATATTAATGTATGCATGGATATAAACAGTGGAATAATTATTCGCGCGCGCGCGCGCTTAAGAAGTAATCGTATTTTCCCATTTTTCATGATTATTTAGTTTTAAAAGATATACTACGATGTAATTAAATATTTTGGGATCACTACTCTTGTTATTTATAAAGCATAAGCACCTTCAGTATGTTACGATACAGTAACTAAATTAATCATTATTAGTATTACGTTTTTATCTTTAGTAAGAGCAAGCGTCATTTTTATTGTGTTCAAAAGTTGTTAAAATAGTAACGAATTTAATGAAACCATAAAAAAATTTGACAATTTCATCAAAAATTTATAAATCCAATAAAATAAAACAAGCATTGCATTTATTCATGATTTGATACTCTTTGTACATGAGTCAAGAAAATTTAAAAATGATCATAAACAAAGAATGTTTCAGATGAAATCCCTTTCTCATGATTAGTTAATCTACAAAACATTAAGTACGTGTTTATATTCTCAAACAGAACTTATAATGCATTCTCTTCTCCTCTCTATATCTAATCTATGCTGTTATCGTTATTAAATGATTTTTCATGACATTGTGCTTATTATTATTAAATTTAAAAGAGTTTTTGTTCCTTTTGTGAAAGTTATAATGAATTTCCTCTTCAAAGTATTTATTTTTCATTAAAGATTTGCTTATGTCAAAATAAGCAAGTGAATCTACTGCAGAAATCAATTATATTAAACGTCTGGTACATGTTGTCTTTCATTACAGAAATGAATGGTATAAATGCGTATCACAGTTCTCCTAAAATGACGTTTAATGCAATTACATTGTTAGGAGTTATTTCGTTGTTAACAAAATTCACTTTAAATTCAGAACTAAGGGCTGATCGTGTAAATGATTTCATTTTGAGATAAATCCGCCCTTCATTACCTAAATATATGGACTAAGTGCTATATTCCACCCAACAGCACAATGCTGCGCGGTAGAGGCAAGTCTGGTGTCATTATAAATGCATTATTGTGTACCTGGAATGTACTGCATCAAACTAACGTGAAAGCAACGAGATTTAATCAAATCTAGTATTCATCCTCTGTAAGGGGTCGGGAGAAATTTCAAAGGGAGTTGAAGGGCCCAACCCTCCACCTAATCATTCGTCTGTTGATGATGTCCCCTGGGAAGGCCCGCTGATGCTTCCCTTCAGAAAACTGTGGGCGTTGGTCATACTTTGTCAAAACGACATTTTGGAATCTTCGCATCATTTATATTACAACAAACGCATGATGCATTTAAGTAAAGGCACTTAAATAATGGGTCCCTTTCTCTGATATTCAACCCTAATTCGTAAATGTTAATGTTTGTATTTATATACGAGTTCAGAAAACTGAAATTATATAGAAGGAAAAATAAAATCTCATAAAGAAACGTTTACTAATTTCAATTTGAGGACTGTTAATTTAAGAAAATGTCATTGTTCATATAAAAAAGCATAAAAATTTCCTGATAAGGAACTATTTTTATTAATATTCATAAATGATATTTATAGAATTATTTTCTATAAAATATAAAGTATATGTAATTATCTATGCTCTATCCCCATACTTTTTTATGCAACCATTCTAAAATGCTTTATAGCGTGTAATGAAATTCCATTAACATTATACTAAATTGAAGAAGCATAGAAGTTTTATATAATGACGTTGAATATTTACACACAATATTATCTGAAGTTGATTTGTATTCTAAATTTTCATAAGTCCATCCAAGAATGTTTAATATTCCATATTTCCCCTAAAATTTGTCGTTATATCTATATAAGTTATTGTCACTTGGAATAATGTAATATTTATATAATTTACATTAAATAAATATACGTATTTGTAAGTCAACGTATGACAAACATGAATAATAATCAACACAAATGAAGCACAATTAAAAATGTTTTGCTTCAAAACATTTATTTACTTTACTGTACTTAACTCATTTTGATTTTCAATTTAGTTCAAAAAATTTATGAGATGCGAATGTTCATTAACATCGCAATAAAAAGCAACACGAGAACTATAGGAGACGCACCTCGTAATTTTAAACCTCGGTTAAGTGACGTGGATGAAACCTGAGCTCGTACACCCCTACTAAACTTCTATATCATACCAACAGGAGAACTTGTGACCTCCAACAGATTTAATGTGCCTCAGCCCCTCTACAGGGTGTTTCTTTTGTGACTTTGGGGCCCAAACTCAATACTCGACAAAACCTACGCCGGCTGCGAGCCCACAACCATGACCAATAGGCTACCGCAACTAACCAAAATAAATCTAAAAAATTGATTTATATAGTATTTTGTTAAATTTAATTATAGTAGAATTTTCAGATGAAATACGTTTCTATTCTGTAAAATTAATTAATAAAGGAAGAATAATTATCAATTGTAAAACAATGTATTTAATTTTATTGACAATAAGCAAGGACAGTTTCTTCATTTTTAAAACTTTTTGCATCCTTAATTTATCCTCGTACTTTTTAAAGAAGACATTCTTATATTTTCCTTTACCCTTTCAAAAAACAGTATCATAATAAAAACAAATAAGTCGTAATTCAAGTACTTAAATCAGCATGGCTCCGCCTTAAATACAAAATTTCGAATCCTCCATCCTTTAAGAAAAACTAGAATACCAGTAACTCTGAAAAGCAGAGACAAACTGTTACTTACTTACAAGAAAAATAGAACACGAAATGAAATAAAGGGGACGCGGAACATATTTCACATCTTCTTGTCACCATCCGTGACAACTACGTCCCCTTGGCTTCGAACTAGCAACTGACACTCATCCCAACTTATGTATGGAAATAGAATACAGCGACCCCAAAATACATTTCACTCCCAGGGTCTTTTTGGTGCTGCTTTCTTCTCCCTCTTTCATAAATTTAAAGTATCACTTGAAACTCGTCTGTATTGGTGGCCTGCTCATATACTCAGACAGTTTCTAGATGGGTAAACGAACATATACTTCAGAGTTTGGACACATTCCGTTATGTGCCAGTAGATGTATGCTTAGTGTCTAGCAGTTGCATTTAATGGAACGCATCTCTTCCATTTTTCTTCTTAACGTTTTAGAATTCGATGAATTGTAGCATAGTTTTTTATATCTTCTACTTCCATTTTTCTGACAGAGGAAGAAGAAAAATAAACGAAATTCTCAGTTCTTAAATTTTGGTTCTCCAATTTTAAGGGCAGTATTTATATTTTAGTTTAAAAAATTATCTGATATATATATATAAGTACAATTAATTACATTAGAGATAGTGATATATACATGAAATAGAATTGAAAAAAAGAGGGAGATAGAGGATTAAGAAAGACCGATAATCATTTGTAACTGGTATTGAAGCATCGTAATCAATCTTTAGAATAAAAGTCATTTTTAATCTAAATAATAAGCTACTGCAAGTGAGAAATGTATCAATACATGTGAGTGAATTGGTAAGTTAAGTCTTCATTGTTTGATTATATTCTAGGATTCACGATTTCCATGGAATTAGGGAGAGAGCGATCTTTTCTTTTCTTTAGTGATTAATAAAGTTTATTGCCTTGTTCTGACGTATCTTCAATAAGATCTAGTTATTATTGAGTACTAAATTAGCCTAGTTATTGAGTGTCAAGTTATTATTGAGCATTAGTGAGTCTAGTTATCCTTGAATATTTAATTAGAAGGAAAGATGACTGTGTTGAATTAAATAATGAAGAAGGGACGTCACAACCTGATTGATGTGAAGTAGTTGTCAAAGACTTCAATGACTGAGATATCATCTTCAGATCTTAAAATGTACCTATATATACTCAAGTGAACAGTTCAATTTTGCGTCAGTAATAAACATCATCCGCAAAATTAGCCTTAGATATTAGCACAGCTCCACCTATTGACGAATATTGAAACTTTTTTTTCCTTGTTTTCACATAGCGCATCACCCCCGTATTATGCTTCTTTGGGAGCCATAGAACTGGATCTATAGCCTTCTGAACAGGCGAACTTTAACTATATATATATGCGTGTGTGGGTTTCATATTTTGAATGGGAATTTTTTCATTGATAAGGTTTCTAATATAAAATTCCTTAACATCCATGTTAAAAAAAAAATTTCAAGTTATAAGATTAATTGAATAAGTATATCTTTGTACAATTAATTTTATTCTTTTTGGAACATTACATGACCTCCACATTCCATGTTCGTTTCTTTTTTTATCAAATTTCTAGTATATAACCATTTTTTTTCAATCTCAAAACAATTAATGTGAATGTCAGATGTTACAAGACTTAACATTTCCCGTCAACTTTGATATTCAATTATTATTTAAAAAGATGTTCTCTTACTATTTTCTATTTATTTCGCTTCTCTATATCAATGTTCGTGATATTTTGAATTTATCCTGCTGTAAGTTCGCGTAGATGATATTTTTCGATATATAATGCAGATGTAAATTGTTTTAAATATATTACTATAAGTTAAAACCTAGAAATGAAATATCATTTTTTTTTTGCTTCATGCATTTCTTATAATATTGCAGTAAGATAATTGTGAAAAAATTATTTTATCATAAAACTGGTTTTTTTTCTTTCATTTTTAACCTACTCTATTTATTCCTTATTCACCGAAATTTATAGGAGAATTCGTTATGAATAATAAGTTATTCTTATTATAAATATCGAAAAGAACAAATTGTAACAACCTATTTACACTACATTTGTGGAGTTCTTAAAATTAATCATATTCAAACTTCTTTTTGGCCCATTTTGAAAGCAAAAATAGGGTGCAATTTGGAGGGAACAAAAATACTTAGAAAATTAAAAAGTATTCAAATAAGATATAAATCACATTGCAAAAAAATGGATGATGAAAATATCTGAACCACACCAAAGCATATTAAAATCACTTAAAAGGGTATCATATTGCATATGTCATACAATATGTTTATATTAAATCTTGTTTGAAAAAATTGGAAAACGAAACTCGGCTATAATAAATTAAAGAACATGCATTCCAAATCATGCTGAAAAATAACATTTGTATTTATAAATTAGTTTTCATTAATAATAGTAATTATTTTTCTAAGAAAACTTTTTTTTATTCACTAATATGGGGAGTTTACAGAAATAACTTTTAATGTTTTAAATTTGGCTGTTATAAAATGTTTTACTTCTAAAATAAAATTAATATTTCTCAAGAAAATGTGATCATTTATGTCTATTGGTGACACAGAATGTTTGATACAACTCACAAAAATGTGAAAATACTTATATTGGAAATAGAAAAAACTTTAAGTGAAATTATCATCAATTTTATTTGATGACTCAAGAATGCTTAAGGTAAAGTACCGTTCTTACAAAAAATGTGGAAAAAGAAATAAAAAATAAACTAACGTGATAAGAAAATGAAATAAGAGCGATGAAAAGATGTTGTGGGATACAAAATATTTTTTCTGAGGAAAAAAATATTTCTTTCTTAGAAATCATGCTACGACAGTTAGGAATTTCCAAAAATGCCTGTACTAAATTTCAAATCCCTTTAAACAGCAAAAAATTTACAACAATCTTTTATGTAATTAAAAGAACGAATACATGAAGCATAAGAAAACTTATATTTTTTTGTGAAAAATTTAAAACAATAAAGTCTGTGAACAATAATTACTTGTGTAAACACAGAACGTTAAACAGACATGTTTTTATAGAGAATAAAAAATATTTTTTCAATCAACAGGCGAAAAAATGAATTTTTTTATCCTTCACAAACAAAAGTGACAGACGTGTTTTTGCCTTCAGACATCTTAGATACATCTTTTAAAGAAGCTGCGTGGTTTCTTTATCAATAAGTTTCTTTGAAATGTTCGTTCTTAACTGTAAGTTTTTCAACCAAACAAAGAAAAACAAATCGCTTCTACATCCGTTTGAATTAAATTTACATTGTCTTATGTTTTAAATAAAAATATTTAGTTTAAATAAAAATAAAAATGTACTGAAAAACATAAGCTCTTAATAAAAGAGATGTCGTTAATTATACAACTTTCTTTGGAAAAGGTTCTTTTTACTTAGCATGTCATATTTTTTTGTCGTATAATCCTTGACATTCTATAGAAATAAAAAAAATTCTTATTCGCTTATATACTATGTTCTAAATATAATACTTTTATTTAGAAAGTAGTATATAAGTGCTATAGTTATTTTTATACTATTATTTAAAAAATTTCAAATATAGCAGTTTTATTTAGAACATAATGTATAAAAATATATATTATTTTTATTTTATTGAATGATAAGGATTATACTATAAATAACTAAAAGTGAAAGATATGAAAATGAAATTTTGTCTTGAGATCCTAACAAATATATTTCTATTCAAATTTATAAAACTTTCATACAGTTCTTTTTTGCAACATTTGATTTAAATTACTGGGTTTGCTGCATAGAAAATATTTAATTAATATCAGATAATTGCAAAGTTTTTATGAAATTTATATAATGAATAAGCAATTATTTGTACTTTTGTAAAATATAAACGCTTATTCACACATTTATTTGCTAAGCTATTGAGAATAAGTATCTTTTAATAGTTTCAAAACAATCCATACATCAATATTGGTTTTTAAGCTCACTTGATAGAAATTGTGATACAAGGGCGAAATACATGTGATATCGATGATTGATCTTGATTGATCACGATCGTATCTTGTCAAAATTCAACGTGGCAAAAATAAATGTTTCATGCAATGCATCATACTTTTCTTTAAAATGTATGTCTCTAGTTTTATAACTTGTCTGCTTTAAAATAGTTTGCTTTACTTCTGGTTATAGGGTGTGAACAATTATATGCTTGAAAAGATAAAATGTTTTGAAACTTGCTAGAAAAATAAAGTTTAAATATCCCTATATGATAATTATAAAATATTTTACATAATACAATTACAGAAATTATTTGATACACTTTTGAGGGTTCGAATAGAATAAATACTTCAATCAGATGAAAATTCATCACAGATACTTGTTTAATAACTATAAAGATTCCGCCTATTAAAATTTCAAAGCGGTTTGAGTTGGAAATCACCATCCCATCTATATACAAGTACTTCCCTATAAATTAAGAAGCTGTTAAAATACATTTATGAAAAATTATTGAATGAAATATCGATAACAGTTATAGAGCTAGAATTAAATCAATGTAAATTCAATTATCTCCTTACTCTTTCTCACACCACCTGATGGATTAAAATAAACTATCTTCACATAAATTTTCATTTAACGGCCTGCATTTAGAGCTCTTCAGTACTTGTTAGAACCTTAAAAGTGCGATAAACATCATAAACTTAATTACAAGTTCTGAGGAATCTAATAGAACAAAAGAAACAAACAAAAGTTTAGAAAGAGACCCAGGATTGTGATATATTTATCACTCCAAGCAAAAGTAAATCTATAAAATGGCTGCACAGTAGAACAAATGTACTTCTAGAAAGATCGATCACTCATTTGAGGTAAAAGACTAACAAGATTGGAATACGAAGGATACACACACAGTCACGTGATCTTGGCCAAATACAAAGAAAAACGAAACTAAAAGAGTTGGCAGGAAAACAATAAATGAAAGATTTTCTCGCACAAAGCTCTTTTGATGATTATGTTTACGAGCAAAAATACCAAATATGAAGTATTTCCAAGTAATAAACAATTCTCTTAGTTCGTGGCATGATTTCCTTTTTATAGATAAATGGAAGGTAGAAGGAAAAAATAAAGCGTAACTTCCGAAGATGTTTACCTTGTGAGATTCTTGCACGTATTCGTAATTATTGTACTTAGTAAGTAGCATAAAAGATTAAGAAAAGTGTTGGAAAAGTAGTATGATTATATAAACAATTTTCCTAACGTAGACTGTTATTAATTGTAATTAAGATCACATTTTTCTATACTGATAATTAATTTAAAGTGAAATATTTGTTTAATATGCAAAATAATTTTCGTTATTATGTGCTAACTAATATCGATTAAATGTTCAGTAAGTAATAGCTCACAAAATAATTACTAAATACATATGCTGAAGAAACTAAATTGTTTTAATAATTTTTAATCTTTGAATGAGACGCTTTTATCGGTTTCAAGGATTTCGAATTTGAATAAATCCTCGACAGAACGTTATTTAATAAATCTGTAAAGTCTCATATTTTTAAATCACAAAGAAAAATATAATTTAATTTTTCCTTGGGGAGCGAAATCAGTAAAATGAAAAACAAAACTAATAAGATGAGAGTAAATTAGTTTTAAGTATCATTTTTTTTTCTGTTTCAAACTTCATTAATTTATCTCATAAAGACTCAAAAACAATTGTGGAAAATTACACTTATAATAATTTTAAGAAATTTTGATATCATTTTTGTTCATAATTTTGCCTTATATAAATACTAAATATGTAATGAAATAATTTAATTAAATACTTTTTGCTGATATCAGAAAAGAATAATTTAAATGGTTTCAAAGAAATGCGCTGATAATCATATTTAAGTTTTAAAAAAATTACTATGGTCTGCATAATGTTTTTTAAAAAATGAATTTTACATCTGTTACATAGCGTGAAGTAAAATTTTAGTATTATTAATTTTAATAAACAATTATGTACAATTTTATTTTAAGGTTTTAATAATAATTTTAATTAGAAAAATATTTATTTTTCTTCAACTAGCAAATTAAGTGCAAATAAAACTGAATGTATAAATACATTTTTTATTTAAATTGCATCAATCTCTTTTTCTTTATTAAATGCAAAATCAAAGTCCAAATTATTTATTGTAATTCTAAGCCAGTGTTTGAAACATATTATAATTAGTTAAACTGAATAGAACATGAAATAAATGCTTATGTTAAAATTCAATTTGTCTCATGATCATTATGGCAATAACTGAAATTATACGAAAAATAGTTTTAAAAGCGATTAGACGAAGATAGTAAATATAGTGAATTAAATCAGAAATAGTTATATATAAATGAAATAGAATTGAAAGGAAAATGAAGGACAGAGAATGGCAATATGCTAACAGTTAATAGTAAAATGTATTGAATGATTGTAATAAATATTTGGGATTTAAGTGCTTCTTAATTTAAGGGCTAATATACGATGTTACTGTATTTTAGAACTATTTGAATGAAAGTGAGTGAACTGGTAAGCTGAAACTTTAATTAAAGATCATAATCTAGAATTGACGAGCTAAGTGGGACTTGAAAGAAGCAACCCTATCCATTATTTAGGGATTAATAAAATATTTTGACTTGCTCTTATATATCTTCAATTCGAGTTTAATAATTATTACAATTTAATTAGTAGAAAAGAGATGTCAGTAGAGTTAAATAAGGAAGGTGGTCACCACAGTAATATTTTCCAAATTTATTTAAGCGATATAAAGTGAGACTACTAAAATATTTTATAATTCACCTTATAACACGCAGTTATTGAAAAAAAAATGCAAAACATGAAGCAATATTATCCATAGTATAAAAAATCTGTTATATTTAATACTGTAAAGAAATGAAAAATGTATATTAAATAAGATTTGAATTCCAAAATTGAAAGCGTACATATGTCACATCATGTTATTTCAACTATAAGGTAAGCATGCTTTTACTCAGATATAAGCATAAATTCCATTCGTGTAAATATTTATTGTTAACTTTGTTACAATACTGAATTATTCAGTAGAATTATCATCTCTTGTGTACGTTATAAACTTTAAGGAAATCGCAGTCTATGCCAATTTGAATAATTTTTCAAAGATATATGAATATGTCTTATCTGTCAGGATAGTACATGAACATTTCATTGTTTATTTACCTCTAAATGTAATTGCAGTGCATCCAAACTCAAAGTTTATATTCAGCTATTTATAAAGTTGGATATTCAAATGAATTTTGCAGCAAGTGCTGACTACTGTATAAAGAGTTGTCCCATATATAATTTAAAAGATAATCCCTGTAGGCAATATGATAACGGATTCATGAATTCATATAATAAAATATTTTCAGCATTAAATATCTTAAGTGAATTTAATTTAAAATTAAATTGTCTTTCTTAAAGCATCCATAAATCGATTATTCAAACTAATAATTTAGCCAAAATATTTACATAAACAGATGTTTGATTTTTTTTTAAATTCTTTTACACAAATGTTCATAAAAATACTCAAATAATGCCACAAACTTTAAAATACTTTTCTGGGTTTTCCCCGAATCAAAACTTGGGCAGTATTTAGTACAGATGAATAAGGAAAATTTAAGTTCTTTAAAGGTTTCGTTACAATATTGTTTATTAAATAAGAATAATCGGTATAAATACTGTTGTATAAAAATGATATCAATATATAACAATCAGACTTGTCTGTTCTAAATTTGATGCTTCTTGCATTATTTTTACGTTTGAGGAAAAAGTTATTTTTAATAATCATGATGGAATTCACTATAACATCAATAATTAAATCATAAAAAGTTTTAAATCTTCAATTACTATCAGTGACTGCATTTTGTGAAAAGAGCAATTTTATAAGGTATTAGAAATGCATCTGTAAACTTATTAAATTAAATATGTATAATAATAGGAATATATAAATACGATTTCTATAATAATCTGTATTTGTTAAAATTTTCAGCAAAAATATTTAAATTTTCTTTTAGATAATTATCTGAATTATTCTAATGGTTTTTTTTTAAAAAAAAAAAAATCTTTTTTTCTGTTATACAATTTATAAATATTTAGAATTTTAAGGACTCAAACAAGAAGTATCTCCATTAGAAACAAACAAGGTTAACACATTTAACGAGAAAGAATGGCTAACTACCACTTTTCAGTTCGAGTGACTGAATCCTCCCAAATTGCATTTAAAGTTTTCCATTGATCAATCGACAGAAATGCATCAAAGCAATATTGCCGACCTAATTTATTTCTAGTTTGTGTTCCATTTATATTAATTCTCGAAGGAGAAGTGTTCGTTTGTTCGAATATTTTCTTAATAGCATTCGTCTCAATTCCAAAGTCGTTTGTCTCTAGCGCTTTAATCTCATTTCTGATGCCAATAGCATCTAATGTGCTATAATAAATCATCTCTGGCAGTGCTCGACGCTGGCATTAATGGTTGGAATAAAGTGTTTTATAACACTCTCTTTCTAGACTGAGAATTAATGTTTTGTTATTTTCTGAATTATGGCTTGGCTTTAAATCATTTTAAATGCATTAATTATGTTTTCCCTTTAATCAGTAAGATCTTAATCGTTGCTTTAGTAATCAAAATTGCAGTAAATTTTCAACATAACTGTTTAAAATCTTTAGATTGTGTTCCTTAAGTAAAGAGTGATATATAAAATTTTGCAAAATTAAAGAATTCACATGTATTTTTAATGAAAGTTACAGTTTCGTTAGTTATAAATGTGAATTTAGTGAGACTATTTTTGATTGAAGATTTGTTTAATAAATTTGTTCCGCTGCAATAAAAATAGCATTTATTAGCCGTTAAGGCATTTTTTATAATACAATTAAATAATACATTTATAATACAATTAAATGCATTATTTGACATTCTTTGATAACGGCACGAACTTTATTTATAATTTATCTAAATGTTATTTTGTGTTATGTTCTCTAGAAAGAAAGAAAATAAAAAGAAACCGGATACCCATATAAATTTTATTTAATATTTTGTTACAAGAGTAGTGCATTTCCGAATTAAATAAATTCGGAAATATTTCAAATTCGCTTATAACATTTTATATAAATAAACACCTTGCTAATAAAACAGGAAACTAAAACCATATAAAATAATATAATTAAGTAAAGCAAATGATCGCTAATATTTCAATTAACGTTCATTATTTTAATTACATTCATTTGCAGTTGTTACGCACAATATTTATTGTCTGATTTTGTTACAGTTATATATGTGATGGAATTTGTCTTTACATTTTTGAAATATAAGAAATCTTATTCCTTCGGTCCATAAATAAAATATAAAACAAAAACATATTTCAAAAATAAAAATTACTAACCAGAATTCTAATTATAACGAAAGGAAAAATATTGATTAAGGGCATATCACTAAAAAAAAGAATGTGAGATCTCCCTCTCTAAAATATATTTCTTAAAGCATGTATTTATAATTTTAAATATTATTCCATGCCTTGTTACGAGTTGCTTTCGTTTATTCATGAAATGGAACACAAATTACTAACATATTTAGCCAAAGGGAGAAAAATTAAGCCACTACGTCTATATATGCTTAAGATATCAAAAAAAGGTAATAAAAACTCTGTATAGATCAAAATATCCATCATTATAAGTTATTCACTCACATGTCACGATTCTTCCTGCATTTTGTCTAAATCGAATCCCACAGCCCACTCTTATTCCCTCCATACATATATTACTACCCTCAACCAGAATTGGAAATGCAAAGCATCGTCCCGAAACATGCTCTCAATCATAATTGGATTCGTTATAAATAATTCCCGATGCTGATGGAAAGCCATATCGAAGCTTTTAGCCCACATTAAAAATCTTCTTAGAACCATCAAGAAAACGTAGCCCTTATAAATCCCTTTTCCTTTTTAAGGCATAAAAGGCCAACAACCATATCGATCGTTTTCAATTACCATCATCTCCCTCTATCCCATTGGTAGGTCTTCAATCGTCTGCAAAGACTGTCCTGGCTTCTCTTAAGCGACATTCTCACTCATCCCACAGAAACACTAGCAGAAGAAAGCATTCAGTTACCGAAAATAGCCTTACACTCGCCCTTATACCCTCCTGCTATATCTTCATAACTTATGTATGAGGCTTTCCTTTATGAACTAAAGCAGAAGGCTTTTCAAAAGAGCTGACGATCCCTTTCTGGCAACGATTGCCGGAAAATGGAATCGCAGACGAGGCCGTGTTTACATTTCCCCCAAGGTCCTTGATGTGAGTCAGTGCTCTCTAATACCCCCTTTGTGGATTGAGTAAGACTCAGAGCACGGTTCACTTTCAGCGGGGTTTATTGAGTGTTTTGTGATTACGAGAACCCCTTTTGTTATGCAGACGCGGGCTTAGAGTAAGCACTTTCGTTTTAGCTTCGGATTCTAACAGGTAGTGTAAGTAATGGAGGCAGTAGTGGTTATTCTATTCGTAAGCTTGTTAGAAGTAGTTGGTTGAATCGTTAGTGCCTTTCCAGGTAGATTTATTCACAAGAATTACTTTTATAAAGGGATGAGTGTCACATGAGTTGTTGATGTTAATATTTATTTCCGAATTCTCTGCTGTTTGTAGTGAAGGGTAAGAATTAGCCCATATATGATACTTTCTATTTTTAATATTTGAAGATTTGTATGAAATTTTTACTTTAATGAGGATCATAAATTCTCTGTTCATTTTAGTTATTATTATTTATTATATTTTATTTTAGGAGATACTGTTTTGTGAAAATAAAACATATTTAGTTGAGGAATTCATTTTGATTGCTAGTCATTCGTATTGTTATTACTCTTGTTGTTGTTATTATGCTTACCCATGTTGCATGTAGATAGAGAAAAAAATATATATGAAATCAACCATAACTTCTTGTAAATTCTTATTATCTGATGTAAGATTTGTAATAATTTGAAAGATTGGAAATAATTATTTTCTATTTCTCTCTCTCTCTCTTTGTGTGTGTGTGTGTGTGTATATTCCTTCTCTATATTCGAAAAAATTAAGATCAAAAAATAAAAATGTCAAGGCATTTTTAATTAAACAGTCTATGGTCAAAAGAAACAATATCGAAAAATTCGAGAATCTAGGAAAGGGAAGAGAAACATTACATATGAAAATACCTTTGGAGCAGTTTAGGAAAACTGTTTAAAATGATATTTAAGGTGTAGTTAAAGGAAAGTAATAACTAAAATATATGCTTTTTTAAGAATTCATTGAGCTTCTCTTATTTGGTCCTAAGAAAGAAACTTCTCAAAAATTTAAGCCATCAATTAAAATTTTGTAAATAAGAAAAAGAAGAATAAATTAAAATTGCGATTTCCTTTTAGCAGTTTTAACAGTAATAATTCACTCCAAATTTTACATGACATATATTCCTTGTTTGAACAATAAAGTTTTAACAAAAAATTTAAAACAAATAATATTGAGAATTTTTCTGCATAATAATTGGGAAGCATTTTTGAGCAGTCAAACATTAAGCGAATCTTTCCTTATAGAGAAGGAAAAAAAAACTAAATACATTTTTTGAATAAGGCATTGTATTGTACTATAAATTATAAGCACGGTATTTTTGATATTTTGTTGTAGAATGGTTGGTTGGCTTGTTTTATTAACGTTACACTAGAAGCAAAACAAGGGCTACAGACGATATACCTCGACATTTTGAACCTTGCTCAAATGATGAGGACGACACCTGAGCTGTGCCCCCTCTCCTAACTTCTACATTATGCCATTGGGGGGGGGAGGATTTTGGACCTCAAAAGATTTAACATCCATTAGCCCCGGCTACACAGTGGGTCTTTACTGACACCAAGGTTCAAATCTACAACTCGATGAAAATAGCCTTCGCGAGTGCATGACAGTGGCCATGGTGCCAACGCGGCCTCTGTCGTAAAATTAATTCCGTGATAAAAAAAAATGTTCAGATAAATAAAACCTTGTTATTAAAAATTTAAGCATTTCCTTCTATAAGAAAAATATTTGCAAACATATGTGAAAACTATAAAGAATGTCTATAATCGATAGCTTTAAATTTAAGAATGATAAAAAAAATTCATATTATTGTAATAATATTAAGTTTAAGGAGATACGGGATTCATAAATTGCTATTAGATTTCTGCAATGAGAGAAATATATTTCTGTAAAATAGTTGTTACTTCTTTAGTTATATTTTTTGTCCTTTTTATTGTCCTTTTGGTCATAGTGATCCTTGAAATTTGAAATTTAAATATTTTCATAAAAGTTCTACACAAAGTGAAAAATGATATAGAATTTGACACAAAGATTTGAATTATACTACAATATTGAAAAATTGAGCTTTATAGTACAACACTTTTCTTCTGAAAAAACAATGTAAGTCATTTTAGTTACGAAATTTTCAAAAATGTTTTCGAAAAACTCAAATCTCCATTTTTTTTTTTTTTTTTTTGCTTTAAAATAATTAATAATATTCCACAGTATTATGACTTGCTAACAAAATTTAAATTCCAAGGAGCATTTAGAATATCAAAGAATCATTTTGAGAAAAATGAAAAGTATTGAGCCATGGTTTTTGCCTTGAATCACCACAAAAGTAAATCACTTGAAAGATTCTCATTTTAATTATGTTTGGTACTGATGATTAATAACATCTTACAGAATTTATAAATAATATTTGTTTTTAAATTAACGTTTCTTTCTTGTTTGTTTTGTCCTCTTAATATTTATATAGTGGTTAATAAATGTATATTATGAGAAAATCAATATCTTTTAAATATTATTAGAGCAACACATTAAATAGAATTATTGTCATTTTTAATTATTGTGATTACTCTTATTAAGGAAATCCATAATTATTGCTTAACATACGTATATAAGTTATGCGCTCATGTATGAGTTGGACTATATGAAGGTAAGTTCAGAAATCATTAATTGAGAAAATCAAATTTTTTTAATGCCTTGTTTTTCTACTGTAATATTTTAAAATCTTCAGGACTTATACTTTTTGACAGCCGAAAAAGATAAACCGTACTTAAAAATATATTACAATTTTAGTTGTTGTCATAAGTTTTATGTTTATTCTTCATGAAAATCATATACTTCGTTCGATATATCTAAATGTTTTATCTCCATGTGTTGACTTATATGCTCTGTAGATGTTGTGTTTTAGGATAGATATATACTTTAGTGAATTCTCCAAATATTTTATGAAGGGGCTATTGTTTTAATCAACGACAATATGATCCCCCACACAATTATTGAAATAAAATTTTTTTGAGACTTTTTCTAGTTAAATTGATAAATAAATGAATGGATGAGAAAATGAGAGGGTAAAGGAACAAAAAAGGCAGTAACTGAGCGTGCGAGTGATTGAATATACGAGGGAGTAAATAATCAAGTGAATGACTAATTGTGTTATTAAAAGAATCAGTACATGAGTAAGTTAGAAATTCAAATCTTTATTTCATTATCATATTACCATTTGATTTAATTACATGTTTAATTGAGTAGTTAAATAATTATTTCTAAAAAAATTAGCACATCTGTGTGGATTCCAATACATAATCTTCGCAAATCTTTACATGATTTTTGGTTTGTTTCTTTAGAAATTGTTCAACTTTTAGGATACAATAGTGCTTGATTTATATCTTTCAAGATTTTTGGCTTACCTATTTCTGTTTTATTATGTTAACTATATGAAAGGTAGGAAAGATTTAATCGTCGCATATTAAACCAATTAACTGTAAGTCTAGTTATATATTTCTGTTGGAAATAGCCCCAAGTAAAGAAATCTTGGTGAAATATTTCGACAATACTAAAAGAAATTTTCTGGTACTAGTTTCAGTTATATGACACCACTTGCTAGGATTATAAATATAATTATTTTTCTAGTATCAACTTCTATATTTGCAAAATCAGCTCTATTTGACATATAACCGTGTATACTTAATATACATTTACAAAAAAGGTTTTTTTCAATATTACTAATTCATACAGTCATTATCAATTTCTTATTTTACGTAGTCACCAACACAAATTGAAAGAAAACTTAAATATTTTTTACCTTAAAAGTTTATGTAAGAAATACATAACAATATTAACTTATTCACAATGGCTGCTGAAATTGTCAAACGACATATTCTGAAACTATGAAAAGGCCTTCCGACCTAGAAAAAAAACGAATCAATAAGTAAATTCTCTAATATCTAAAAATAATGTTTTTTTACTATATAAAACTTTTTACAAGAAACTAACAATATCAAATACTAACTTAACAGTATAAGGTTCCGAGAGATTCGCACGAAACGATTTAGCACTCATTTTTCGTGATATATATTTGAATTTTACCAGTAATCCCCCCCATTTTAAATAAATAGCTGTAAAGAGCATTTCATTTCATATAAATATATTTATTACCCCTGAATACGTTGAATTATACATTATATGTATAATAATATTTTATCAAAGGCATTCTTCAAACATTTGAAATTTTTCCATTCCATGTATTAAAATATTACATGTGTCTACATATTATTAAGATTTAATTAATTATATTTGACAACTTATCGTGATTTTATCGCTTTGTATACTGAATTAAATGTTATAAATGAACATTTATAGAACTATGTAAAATAGACGAATAAAAATTGAATCAGATTTGAAACTAAATGAATAATTTGAATACCCAACAAAACATGTACATTCAAACTGGGGACGGATTCGTGGGGTTAAACATGTTCTGCGGCACCAACCCTCCCCCAATGCGTCTAGTTGGGTAAAAATTATATTACTCCGAAATTCAATTTGTAAATTAAAGAAAAAAAAACAAGAAACAAAGAAGAAAAGAAAAAGACTAAATATCTCAATTACTAATTTTTTTTTAAGAAATCAATATTTTCTAAAGAAATAAAATAATCTTCACCTTAAAACTTTCCAATTGAAATTTTTTCAATCAAAAACTATCTATTTAAATTTCCTATTCAAACTATCCAATTAAAATATCAAAAAAAGACCCTTCAACTAAAAATTTAATAGTTTTTTTCAAAACACTAAAACAGTGTAATTAAATCTTTTTAGTTAAGGATTTAAAACTTTAAAAACAACAACATACCCAATCCATGTTTTTTAAGATGAATCATTTCAAATCACAAGGATGCAAAAATCAAAGATTAAGATCTTGTGACTTGTGATCATGAATTGATTTCCAAATTTTATCTGGCAACAGTGCAATAAGTTCAAGGAACCTTTTAAATGAAGATAACATATCTAATACTATGCACTGTTGGCGGATAAAATTTGGAAATCAATAATACTCTATTAAGTTGAGTATTAAAAGTTTCAAAATATGAAACATTTAATAAAAATATCATAATGAATACAATAATGAATAGAAATCATATCTAATGATACGCAAATCAAAATTTTAGTTGTTAAAATTATTTGGAATCCATTGAATAAAACATGTGTCTGTAAATGTATATACTATGTAGACATGTTTCAATAGATCTTCACAACTAGATCGCTAACTAACTGTCTCTGTAAACCTAATGTTGTGTGGTGGATTTGTGTTTGAATTGAATGTTCCTAAAAATCCATGAAAGTCCTCAAATAATAGCCTTTATGTATAAGATTACCTTTTTCAATATATCCCCTTTTCAAAAGATATTAGAATAAACTCTCATACCAAGATGTAACCAACAAAAATTCACATAAATCAATTTATAAAATAAAAATCGTAGTAAGAAAACTATCATAATGTGAAAAAAAAATTAATACAAATTAAATTTACTTAATGACATTTCAATATCCTCCAGAGTCCCCTAAGAACTTCTCATGGAAAATCTTAAGAACATATCGAAATGGACCATCATACAAATTATTGGGAATATATCTTTTTAAAACATTTAATGCGTAATCACATTCCATGCATTCTCCTACAAATTTCCTAATATTATTGAATCCGTCTTTATCATGAATAACTAGCAGTTTATTACGTTGCAATAAGTTTAAAATCATATTTCTGTATATGTAAAAGTGAATATTACTTTCCCAGCAAGGCAATTTAATTTCCTTAAGCCCAAATGCATCTCTTTTAACAAATAAATTACTATAAATGGTGCAATCCTTTAGCTGTAGTTCTGTATCTAAATATTGAGTCTTACTTGTATCTGAATTTATCTGCAATAAAACCAAATAGTTTGGATAAATTCAATATTCGGCTTAAAAACTTCACTTTATATATATATATATATATATATATATATATATATATATATATATATATATATATATATATATATATATATATAACACGAATCGAATTGTTTTGCACATAAGTATTTAAAGTAAATAATAATGAAATGTTAATGCAATAAATACTTTAAGTCTGCATATGTCCATTATAAAAATTTGTTTATTCTGTTTCTAATAATTACTCGTAGATAAACACATTGATAAAATCATTACATAAATACTAAATAAAAATGACTTTTTTAGATTATAGACGTTGTTTCAATCCAATAAATAAGTATTAAACTAACGATAATTATGAATTTGTGCCTTCTTAGATGGAGCAAATTAAATAACTATTTATATTATTATTTCATACAGTACTAAAATTCTCTCAAATGATCATCCCAACAAAAATGTAACCAGATTATTTCAACCGAATGCTAAAAATTAATAACAACAGATATCGTACAAAATCAATATGCATGAATATTTTAAAATTTGGCTAAATTTTTATCTAATGCATAAGTATTTAATATGCACACAGTTTCATTTATATACAAATGCGGAATTTATACAGATAGCATACTTAGCAAAGCATTTGCAATATTGGAAGTATATACAAGTGGCAAACACGACTAAAACACACACAAAATATGTTTTCAACGAGGCTACTTTGTATTTCCCTTCCCCCTTCCTTTTTTCAATATAAATATAATTTTTCATTATTTTTAACGAATAACTTTTACTTACCTTTTATCATACCTGCGTATCATAGTTTTATTCACTTCATTTTTGGAGATACTTTTAAGTTGATAGCAATTAATTTTTCATTTTATATTTATATTTTGTTCTCAAAGAGTCTGAAACTTAAGCTTTCAAAAGATATAAATAAGTTAGCTGCATTAAATTCCAATCAAAAAATTAAACAAAAAGTTAAATATACCATTAGTCTTAATTACTGATTTCTTATAAGAAGGATATCTTGAAACTATTATCTTGTTTATGTTTGAATAATATTAAACCTCAAACAAAAGAATATTTCCCTCTCTCTTATTATCTGTATAAAATATTATACTAATTCAGTAATTATCTATAGTGATTATGGTATAATTACCTGTACAAATTAATGATTGTGATACATTATTAATAACAATTCTTATGTGAACTATTATTCCTCGTGTACCAATCAAATACACTGGATATTTCAAAAGAGAACTTTCTTTTATGAATATATCAGATCCTTGCGATTAATATCAACCGACTTGAATATAAATTACGGAATTGTTTCACAAATCTGGAAAGGGACGAAACCTTGGACCAGTGTCACATTAGCAAGCAGCAGATTGTCTGAATGTCAGTGATTTTGGACTTACGTGATCGAGGGCTCAAATAAGACTTCTGCTCTCAGTGTTCCATTTCTGGATCCACTTCATCCTTCTCTCCGCATCCCCTTTAATCATCCTGATGAATATTTCATACACTGGATGCGATGTAACAAGCACCCACCGCAAAACTTCCGTTCCGTTTCCAAACGATCATTAACCCAAAGCATTCTTTCTATGTTCAGCTTCCAAATATCTCGATCCATGCGTTTTGGTGAGAAGTGACACTGGATATAACCGCCCATATTTCCCACTGAGAATTGCATTTTCTCTCTTACTCTTATTTCTCCACATTCTTTTCTGCTGTTTTCTCTTTTTTCGGGAAAGCGTACACATAAGCACTCACCAAGATACATTTAGAAATTATACTTTATGTTTGTGGTTCTGGTTGGAGAGTAGTAGAGCTCGATTTAGGACGATTGTAGTAAGATATCGGTTTCGGAAAGTGCATTAGGATAAGAATTCTTTATTTGAAAAGGACTTTTAAAAGATTATTCTTTTGTTTATCGCATAAATCCAAAACATCAATATTTACATCTATCTAATATTTCTTTTCGTGAATCCTTTTGTAGGATATGCTTGTTTTAAGGCTATAAAAATATTGACAAATTAATAATGTTAGAATCACTAATTTTACGAAAAAGAAGTGATTTCCCGCAACTGTAATTTCTTATAAGTTTGCTTCATTTTCTTTAAATTTATTCTAGTTAAGGTCTTATTTCGAATTACTTCCTGAATATTTGTAGTTATACTTAAAAATGTTATACTTTTATTTCATATTTTGCTATAATGGTGTTTGATGTTCGTAATATTGTTTCCTTTTTAATTATTATAATTTGTAATGCTATAGTTACGTTCTTAACTATTGCATAAGTTTCTACCAAGTATTCACCGTATTCGAAAGAAAAATCCGATAATTTTTCTTCTAATGCTTAAGACGTTGAGCGGAATACCTAGAATTTGAAATTATTCTTTAGAATATATGAACACACACACAAACACACACACATACACAAACACACACACACATATATATATATATATGTGTGTGTGTGTGAGTGTGTGTACTATTCAACATTATCATTCTTTTATTTATATATATATATATAGGAACTATTACAAATTTTATTGATATTACTTATTTAATTCATTCTAATAAAATACATTGATTTTTTACAAATACAGTTTATTAAATAAATCAATATATGGATAAGGGTAACAAGTATTAAAATTTTATGAGTAATATTCAAATTATATGCAATTTCCCTAATAATATATTTAATCTTTTAACATTATCTATACATATGTGATAATTAGCTACACACTGAACAGAATATGGAAGGAAATCTCGCAATATTTGAAGCTTTATTCAAAAGTTAGGTGATGCATAGTTAAATTATTCCAAATAAAGATTTTCCTTCAATCATTAAGTAACATGGAATTTTGAAATAAATTATACTGATTCTGATACTCATATTCTGTAAATCATCCAAACCTGATAATGCAAATAATACCTGATATAGAATACAATATTATTACACATATTACCTGATAATACAAATGAGATATATTGTATTATCAAGTGACTTTTGTATTTGTAGTAATTACATGAATACAGTGCACAAACTCAAATAATTAAACATATTATGATACATTTGAGGCAAATTATACTCAGTTATCTATTGTAATGTTTATATAGAAAGCGTTTAACAATATACAGAATAACTATTATAAGTCTTAAGTAACGTAATCTAATTCAGTATGAAATGAGAATATTAGGAATCAATTAGTAAAATGTGTAGGTTTCAAATACTATATTATACAAGAATTTTAGACATACCATACCCTATTTAATAGCACAATTACAACCAGATTCATATTTCCCTTCATGAAAAATAAGAGTGTACATTCATTTACAATTCTTAATCACACATAAATTTATTATCTTCTATTTATAAAAAGTCCATTCCCTATTTAGATTAAAACATTACATCAAATACTTCTACCAAATAAAAATAATGCTGTACTCTTTTATAAAATTTGAATTTTTTTTTTTTAAAGTAAGTATTTTTCAAATAAAAATATTTTTAAAAGCCAACATTTTTATATTACACTTATTTCAGCCAATTTAGAAAAAGTTAAAGTATTTCAATGATTGTGAGTATTTTGTTACATATTTCTTAAGCAAACGTTTCTATTTGAATGAGTAAATTGATTTTTTATTTATGCTTAACTAGTTATATATATATATATATATATTTAAAAACGTTAATTCTTACGATACATTTGATTTTTATGTTATTTAGACTTATTACATTAGCAAGAGTAAGTGCATTTATTCTAAAAATTATTGTAATGTTTGATTTAATATTTTTGGTACAAAAGAATGTTTGAATATTTAAATTTTGTAGGATAAGTATGTTTCAGTAGATTTCTTTATTTTTGTAAATATGAGCAATAAATCAATATTACTTGACAAATGAAAAAAATAATAATTTGTAGTTTTGAACATAATATTTATTTGTTGGAGATACAATTTATGACTTTTTTAAGTTAAAAATATTTTTAAATGTGTGTTTAAATTAATGTAGAATAATTTTAATATTTCCATTTATTTACTGTGACTTAAATATATTTGATTCATTGGCTTCTTTTTGAACAATTGAAATAATTTTAGGTTTTAGAAGTTTTGATTATTTTTGGTTAGTACCATTATTGATAACGTAAATACTGAATTTGCGATAGTTCGATTCATGAAACCAGTTTAAGCATGATTTCCCAGTCCAAAATCTGGAACAGTTCTTAAGTTAAATCAGATAAATTTTGAATTTTTCTTAATTTTTTTCCTCTTGGTATTTGCTTTGTGTTTTGGTAAATTTTTATTTATTAAACGTGTTTGTAATTTTTAATTAATGACTTTATCTTTGTTTTAAATTAAAATTATGCAAAATATATGTTTTCGAATTCTTTTAATTTTTTGATAACTAAATGTGTAACTTTCTTACAGTATAATTTTAAATATGTTTCAAATTATATTAATATGAACTCATATGGTATAGTTGTTTTTGATTTTTTTTTACATATTGTTTCCATCTTTTTGTAATATTTGTAACTTTTTAGCTCTTATAAGTTTATTTTAATTTTAGTTTTTAATAGTTATAAATTATATTTTAGGATAAATTTATGTAATTTAAAATTATGTCTAGAAATTAACTTTCATGATTCTATAAATAATTATATTTTACATAGAAGATTTGTGTGATTTTATCTTATTGTATGAATTCTTAAAAATTATTTTCGTCTTGTTTGATATGTTTAAAAGTTGTAGCTATACTTGAGCTTCTTCGTTGTATATTAGAATTCAAACGTTGTAATAAACTAAGAAATAATAATTATATTAACAAGGAAACGCTTTATCCTTTTGGCAGGACAGTCCGGAATTGTGGATATTTCATGCTGGCGCATATACGTGACAGTCATCCCGAAAATATTGGTAAAATTAAACTCAACAAAAGAATGGTAATTCATTGGAACATAATTACCATAAAGTCAAAGGTGGTATAATTATTAAAAAGAAAAATATGTGTTGAAAAACTGTAGATTTTCATTAAGATTCAAATTATTAAATCAAGCTCATGAATAATTTGGTTTTCCTGGTGCTCAAAAAATATTAAATTTAATCACTCCTTAATACTTTTCGCTTAATATTACATTTCCTATTACAGAATTTGTTAATAATTGTATCATATGTCAAATTAATGAGAAAAAGAAAAAAAAAATTTGGTTTCTTACAACAAGTCCCTTCAACAAGTAAGACGATTATATATACATTTGTGGATACTGTTCAAGATTTTAAATAATAAAACTCAACAAAAAAAAAATTTCTCGTTGTAATTTATCATGCATTATGATAGGATTGAGCTATTGGTTTCAAAATTTAAAATTCTAAAATGTATGTGATTGGCTTAAAGCAAGTCTTCCAAATTTAAATACCAATAAATTGTTAAGAGTTAGAAATATTTCATTTCCTTTTTCTAAATTTAAAAAAAAAACATTGAAATTTTAATAAGAAACATTTTCTTAACTTCTGCTTATCACCATTTAACTAATGGTGAAGTTGAGCGAGTTAAACATCTCATATTTACAAGACTATGAATTCTTAAGGTAAATTCTTTTTCAACTAAAATCCCTTGGACAAAGAACACAACAGGTAATTAACGAATATAAAGTTTAACTGTATTCTCAGTAACTAAATATCTTACGGCATACTTCTTGATTGGAATTTTGCCATATCAATATCCTACAAGGCAGAAAAAGTATTATGAACTAGTTGACAAATCATGTAAATTAGCTTTGCAGAGAGAAAATAATTTAATAATAAAATAAAAAATTAGATATTATACTAGATTTATTTAGGAAAAATTCAATCCAATTGATCTTGTTGCGTATGACGAATTTCAGTCTCATAGTACTATAAAAGTGAGTTCTCTTCCTTAAAATTATGAAATAATTAAACTATGTTCGAAGTTAGCAAAGAAAAGTTCCCAAATTGTACATATTTCTAATAAGATGTTTGCATTATCCTGATAAATTGAAATTTAGTCATGAATAAACAAAAAAAAAAATTACGAAATTTTTCACCACATTTTCATTATGACTTTATCCACTTAAAATTATTCCTTAAGGGTGTTTTTGGTATTATCCATAACACAACCCAATTATAAATTAATTTACAAGTGTTTTTGATGCAATGGCTTACTCTATTGAGATTTGCCTTAAACATTGCTTCGAGAGGATATATGATACAAAACACAGCACTCTTGTCCTAAATATTCAAAAGAAGAAATAATGCAATTTATTGGAAACTAATCATGTTATTGACTCTATATCAACTCTATTAATTAATCACTTTCGTGTTTGGGACATAATTATCTTTCAATGATGTCGCATTTTTGTAAACATCCAATTTTTATGGTCGAGTAAACTTCATTTTAACACTTTTTTTTATATTTACTGTGTATTTGAATTCATCAAAAACATTTCAAAAGCATGCTTTTTTCTACATATGGTAAAGTTTATATTCGGACATTCTCCACTATTTGATACTTTTTTTACTCTTAAATTCTATTGATCCACGATGGCATATCAACATATATTTTTTCCCTTTTAAAATTATTTAATATAAAATTGTTTCTTTTACTGTTATAGTTATTTTTTAAAAATTATTATTCATGCAATGACCAAAATTAACAAAAGTGTATATGAATTTTAAGAACTTATAACTGTAATTCCATCTTCTCTGCGTCATCAATATTCCTGGAAAAGATGTTTTATTAGTTCGATGGAAAGGGAATATTTTGATGATAAATTAAATTATCCTTTTTTCCCCTTTAATTAAAATATTCTTCATATCTTCTTATTTTAATTAAAGTACTTCCATTTTTAACAATTGTGACTTCTTCTCCCACGATTGAGCGAGTTTTGCTTAATAGAAACATCCCGAGCCCCTTTCAACACCTGAATTGGTAAAATTAAGATAAATCTTATTTCTTCTCAAGTACAAAAGCTGTCTCCAGCGATAACATATCTCTTTAATCTTGTTCTTTTTCTGCTAACCACGATCTCTCTGTTCCATTCATGAATTAGTCATGGAATGAAAACATTTCTCAAATATTAAAATATTTTCAATAGTTAAATATTTGTATATATGTATATATATATATATATATATATATATATATATATGTGTGTGTGTGTATATATATATGTATATGTAATGACATTGATGATGATGTGTGTGTATGTAATATGTATGTATGTATATATGTATATATATATATATATATATATGTATATATATATATATATAACTCTATATATATATATATATATATATTCGTGATTGAGAAAGAATGGAATAGTAAAAAAAAATTGTTGTAACCATCGCCAACAGATGGAGTTTTTGAGTGAATAATGCGTAATACAAGAACAAAAAATTAAAGCATAAAACCGAATTATATACAAAAGTTATTAAAAAATGTTGCAGGTAATGGCAATACTCTTGCACATGCAGGTATCGTTCAAGTTTAGGTTTCACATGGTCATTGTACTATAAGACACAACCAAGATAGTACACGACATGCTCAACTGCTGAATATAATGTATCAGGAGTGATGTTTTGCACATGTTTCGTTTTCCAAATCTTTGAAAGGCATAAAAATTTGCGACGCCTCCATGGTTTACATTGATTTTAAATAACTCTAAAGCCAAAAACTATTTGGTGTCAGGCCAAGGAATGGAGGAGACCACGTATAAGAAATTACCAGCTTATTTCTCTATTCATCTGTAAATTATTGTCGTAAGAATGGCTGTACTACTCCCCAGTACGAGATGGGGCTCGGCTTTGCATTAAAAGCCTTTCAGAAAGAAAGACATTGTCTTTGCTGCAGTTGAGGACCTACGAGTGTTTGCAAGATGTGCACGAATAGTCGTGCAGTAACCGAATATGCTACAAGTCCTGATGGCTGTAACTTCTCTTAAAAATAAGGGCGAAGAAGGAAACTTACAGTAAAGTCTCACCTGGTGTTTTACAGAGTGAGGGTGGGTCTTTCTTGCATAGAATTTGGGGTATCCAAAGCCCATATTTTACAGTTATGTGTATTGAATTCCTCATTCAAATGAAAGTGTGCTTCATTTCCCCATAAAATCTTTCATGGGAAGGCCTCATCCACATCGTTCATGCTAAAAATGTTAGAGCAAAATCTAAGCCATACTGCGCGTCGCCTGGTAACAACTGCTGATGACTAATTTTATACGGATAAAATTGGATTACCTTTCTCATGATTTTTCAAACATTAGCATATAGAATATCCGACACCAGAGCAACTCCACGTGCATTAGGACTGGCTTTCGGAGTCCCTCATGACTCTACTATTGCAGGAGAAATTTCTTCTGGTATGGGGAGTTGTGTACTTGTTTTCTTCCCTTTCCACATTTTAAAGTAAACAATCCAGTTTTCTCTAATTTTCTTACCATTCTTCTCGATGAACTCTTTTTTCAAAGTACCCGTTCCTTTATGCATTACTATATATATATATATATATATATATATATATATATATATATATATATAGTAGATTTCGTTTTCTATGTTACATGTAACTCTTTTATTTACCATCTTTATATTTTAAATATTTAGTGATTTCTTTTTTCATTTCTATCTTAATAATTCTGAAAAGCATATAACATTTTATTTTACTCTTTATGAAACGCACTTGTTATTGAACATTACTGAAAATTAATAAAACACAATAAATACCATTTTCCTAATTATGTATTATTTCTTATTCTCTTTTTCTCTTTACAAACGAAAGTTTTCAGATGAAATAGTTTCTCTTTATAATTTCTCTGTTACATTGTAAAGCATTCAAATGCATTATAGTGCAAATAAAATAGTAAAAAGGCTTATTCAAATGTTTTTGAGTTTTATCTTACATTGTTTAATTGTAATGAATGCAATAATTCCCATTGATAAAAAATAGTTATTATTGTTTTTACATATTTACTTATAAAATGCATAGTTTTATAGACTTTTATTTCGAACGTAAAATAAATTCCTTTGATATCGTATTATTTGACAGGGCAATTAATTAAAATGTATTTATGAAGACTGTTGGTTTACAATAAGAATGTTTATTTTTACAAAACTTTTATTCATATGTGAAGAAAAGAAAGTCCCTTTGAAGCTTAAAAATATATTTATTTTTCAAATTACTTCAAATAAATATACATCCAAATTTATTTTTTTTTATTAATGAAGTAAATTATCTTCTTTAAATATGTTTCTTTTTATTTGTTAAATACAAAGATGAACAACACCTTTCAATTCTAGTGTATTCACCGTAAATGTTTTTAAAAAAAAGCGTAATAGTCGTTGGAAAATAAATTATGATGGAAATCATCTTTTAGTACCATGCCTTAAACATCGGTACAGGTTTTGACACTTCCTTTAATTACCTTTTTACCCATCATCATATTTCGAAACCAAAGTCTTCAATAAATTTGCTTTTAATGGGTTTCCAAGATGTACGTTAATTTATGTGCTTCTTCATTAAAACTGTCTAGACTATTCCAAGAAAAAGTGAAACAAGTGAATAAATGTTAGTATAACATAAAATGCTTAGTAACATAAAACGTTCTCTGTTTCAAAATTGTGTAATTCAAATTTTATAAATAACATTGCGAATATTGTCTATTGTCAAAGGCTATTCTCTCTCGTTCTTTACATTAAAATTTACTACTTTTTGATGTTATTAAAATTGTTGAATCGTAATTTAGTTCAACAATTTTAGTATTTCCAAACCATTTTCAAGCATCTTAAGAAAATAAACCTATTAATCTTTATACTTTAACCTTTTAATAACAAAAAATAAATACTAAAATGAAGTATTTGTAATACTGACATAAAGTTAAACTAAACTTTGAAAGGAAAATTTCTCATTTTGCCTTAGGATAAAGGTATTCTGCGAAAACCGATAAAACTAACATAAAGTATAATACGAGAATATTGATACAGAAATAATAAATTCTTTAGTCTGATAACACATTGGGTATCATTTAAATTATCATCAAAGCAAGGAGTCAAAAATAAACAAGTTCATTTAAAAGATTTTGTAGTATGTATTTTGTCTTTGAAATAAATTTTTGTCGAAATACATTCTTATAGGGGCAGTGATTGAAAGTTCTTCAAATTTGCAGATATTCTTTGAGAAAATACTCTATAAGACTATTTTGTATTTCATATTTATGTAAGATATTAAGTTCAGAGTATGCCACTTTATAAATATTTTAAGTAAATTCAATGAAAAAGAGCTATAGTGCATTCAAAAGTTATATTCAAGAAGAAAAGAAGAATATAATATAAATAAATATTTAGGATTCATTCTCTTTAAAATCTTTAAAACTCTCTTGTGTCACACTATTTAAAATACACAATTGGGAGAAAACTTTCTTTTTAAAGAAACTGAAACCTACTTTTTGATAAGATGTGATATTTATATCAGTTACTTAAAAATTTTGTAGGATTAAATGTGAAAAAAAAATTAAATACCTAAGTTCCAGATTATTGCTAATTTTAAAAAAATGGTTAAAACATTTAAAAATAGTGTACATTTTTAGAAACATCGCATAAAAAGAATATGTATTTTCTAATCTTTTCAATGAATGTTAATTTCTAAAAACCAAGTTTTAAAAACTTCTTATAGCTTTATCTTACTTTAGATGCGTTAAGTGCTTATTTTTCTAATCTAATGGCATCATACTGATTCAGTGGGTTTGGATTGATGCTCAAATTTTTATTTTAAATGAAAAACTAAAGCTTTTTTCAAATATTATATTAATTATCTTCGCAGTAAATTGATTAAATTAAGATTTTCATTCATACTAGTGACTAATCAAACAGAATATTTCCAATTTTATTTACTTTAACAAAGTGCTATTCTATAGGGAAATGCGTAAGCGTTTTAATAAATTAAAAGAGAGCTAAAAATTTCAATACTTATGGAAGTACTTTATGCCAGACATAAAATGGAGAAACTGTGTGTCAACTACGTAACAAACGTAAGTTAAATGGAAAAGAAATGAAAGAAACTGTAATTTCCTTACTGTTTTACTACAGACGCTAGAAACATTGTCGGATGTTTAGTACAGAAATTATGCTAATGGAAAAAAAAAGTCGAAAATAGAAAAAGGAAGACATGTTGTTACAAAGTGAGGCTTTCTGTTCAGCATTAAGAAAGTAAAAGTGGAATTTTTGTCCAATTTCTAAGACAAGAGCCAAAAGGTACCATAGTATATGGCAGCATTTAGGATTTTATGAAGATAAATAGTCTTTGCAATAAAGTACTATTGTTTTAGGGCAGATCGAAAGCTTATTTCATTGGATAATTGTATTTTAAAGAGCTCACATATAATTCCATTTAAATAAAGTAAATTAATAATTATAGTATAATAATTCATTAATAAAAAGCATGCTAGTATATCATTGATAGGCTAGTAATAATATATTTTCTTTAATTATAATATGTAATTAATATGTAACGTGTTATCGCGTCTTTCACCCATCAACAATTTGGGTAATTTTATGACTTTATTTAATTATATATATATATACAACATCGATGCACACAACGTTGATGCAAGAAAATTAAGGGGTCATCATAAAGCTTAATTTTGACTAAGACCTAGTAAATGAGTATTCTTCCTTATTCGGATATACTTTTACTGTTATTGAGAAAAGTAAAATTTAAAATTAAAATTTTTGTTTTTGATTTTGGTCGCGTACTAGTTACTATTCTACATTTATAAAAAATAGTTGTTAAATGTGTAGGATCATTATAAGAATTAAATGAAATCAGTTTATTTTTCTCGGCTGACAATTTTATTGCTTGATTACTTAGTGAGTTTCGATGAATCAAATCTAATGCAATACAACGAGGGTGTCAAATGTATTGAAACGTTGTTTATCGTCATTTTTCAACATACCGAAACATAACTAATAACTTGAGTAAATAATTGTTTCATAATATATTTTACTCAATTTACGTTTGAAAGTTATTTGTCATTGAAAATTTGAAAAAAAATTCAAGTTTTCGGAATTCCTTTTTAAATTAAATTTCAATTCAATTGGTTAGCAATTCAAACTAAATTTGATATCATTTAATTAAAATTAATTAAAATTTCATTAAATTAATAGTTTGGTTTATCATTTGATATTGAACTTTAATTTCAACAAGGTTACTAAAGAAAAAAAAACAATGTTCCAAATTAGAAAGTCACAAAAGAAAAATTAATGTTTAAAATTACAACGTTATAAAAGAAAAAACAATGTTTGAAATTATAAATTTTGATTAGATGACACTGACAGCAGTTATATTAATATCTCCTTTGAAACACTGCCAACCCTTTTTAAGTTAAAATCAAGTTCAAACTGAAATATAAACTTCTCCTACACACTTCGTTTATCTGATTAACTTATTCTGATACGTTCAGGATTCGAAAATAAAGCCAGCATTCTTATAATTTCTCTGATTTATCTCCATATCTGCACTATGACTTTTTCTGATACATTCAGGATTCGAAAACAGTACCAGCGTTCTTAGAATTTCTCCAATTTATCATCCTAAGAACACTATGATTTAATTTTCTAAAATAAATGAAGAAGTCAAATCGGCCTTTATAAGCTGTGAATGATCTTCTGGACCACTCAACATTTTCCGTTTAACATTTCCATTTATGCCCATTCACGGTTGCTCTTATTTTCATTTTTCTATACCAATCGCTTAAAGCCATAAATCAAAAATTTCAGTATAATTATTTGTTGGTTATATGGTAAATAGCTATCAAATATATAAAATGCGTAAGTACCGCATGCCGCTTTAGAGTAAAACTGGAAAAAATTCGTTTTACAATTATTAATAATGGAAATTGATCTGTGTTTTTAGAAAACTTCCCATATACCTAATGAAGAAGGAAGCAATTATTATATAAAGATTGCATTGAAATTTCCCTATAATAAAAACAGCATAAAAGTGCACTTGATCATTATTTTGATTTATATGAAAATGGAAAAGAATAATTCATTTACATTTTTCTTCATAAAATAATATTTTCAGGGGGGGGGGTTCACAGATGTTTTTCAATATGGGTCGAACAAATGCCTAGTCGGTCCACTTAGTATTGCAAATTACACATTTATTTATCTCATTGATTGAAAGGTCATAAGGTAATGGGAAGGGTAACTGAAACAGAAACAGTAATCCCGAGTCTTATTAAATCTTTCATTGTGTAATTGATTGTATAATTCATTGATAATCTTTCAATGCATTTTTTCATTAACCATATCACTTCACATTTACTACCACAGTAACAGGCAAACACAATTTAAAATGAACAAAACTTGATAAAATGTTTTATTTTCTTCATTGATTTCATAAAAAAGAATTCACTTCATCTGTATATATTATGAGTAAGTTTGGAATAAGATTATATTGACAAGTTAAAGGAATTTCGACAAATAAACGAAATAGGTATCTCTCTTTGCCTCTTTGATTGAGCCTTCTTCTAAATCAGTCACAGCTATTCAAGTTCAGAATTTTCAAGCATATCAGTTGAAAGGCATTAACTTAAAAAAAAGTCGAGGAACTATACCTAAAATATTACATTTATAATTAGATTACTTATAGTAAAAAGGGACTCAAGTTACTCAAATCACACAAAATTGTTGGTCGCTAGAAAAATAACATTTCACTAATTTATTTCAATTAAAAAGACTTATGTATTCATAAATGACCGAAAATGATAATATCACAAAATAGCTAAAATCATTACAAAATATTTTATTTTCTTGGTAGAAGTTTCGTTTTTAAACATTATCAATATTTCTCAATATCTCAAACCATCATTGATTTGATTACTGACCTTTCATGAAGATGAGGCTGTTATTTCATTTCTACATCAAATACTAAATCCCTTTTACAGGAAATGAGGGAAATGTCATGCAGTAATAGGCAATACTGCTGCTTCGCCGTAACGGGTTTTACAACTCTATCTCTTACTCCACAGAGCACGTAATAGGATATAATTGCGTGATAGAATTACATTGCCTCGAGCATTCCGCTATTCAATTTAGATGAGCATTTCAACTTGATTCGCAAACGCAAGCACACTTCAGTATTTATTCCTTCCCTCTATCTCTCTATATCTATATCTCTCACTCATTTGGAAAAAACCAATTATCTCTAATTGAGAAAAAGGCATATACTTAAGATATTTATGAGAGATAGAAAGCTTCACGGAACTTCGAAGGCTTATGAAATTTGTATTACATTTTAACTCACCTTACTCATATTTTCTTTATTTTATTTACTTATTTATTTATTTTTTAAAATTTGGAACGATATAATGTAGTCCTTTTACGAATAGTTTTTTTCTAATACTCTTTCATTTGCTGCAATAATTAAATCTTAGAAAAGATGAAAAAAATCAAAATATATCAATATAATGTTTGCTGATGTAATGTTGAAGACAGATATTAGTGTATAAAATACTATATTTAAATACATTGCAACTAATATTGAAAATTGATAATTAATTCTATAGTAAATTTTTGATTACTTGGAAACTCCATTTATGTTAAGTAGCATAAAACATTTCATACTTAAGCATTTTTCGACTGCACTTGACATTATTAATCAATGAATAGAATAGATAAATCAAAATTGTAATGAAATTTATATTATTTACAGATATTTTCATATATTGATAACTTTTATATTTGTGGCCAAAGGTTGAAACGTTACATGGTTCCTTTTACGGTAGAAAACCAAATGGGCTTAAAAAAATTTTCCTTTTTAGTATTACTTGAAGGATGAGTCTAACGAATTTAATTTACTCTTATCTAAATGTTCTCAAGTCTCAATCTGCCATAGGTAGCATATAGTATTACAAATCATTGGAAAATGTGGAAGAATCTAAATGGTTATGTTTCAAATTAAAATAAATTTTTAAATAAATAAACTAAAAATAAGGAAATAAAACTTATAAAATTTTCCTCAATTAAAAATAATCAATTAATATTCTATACACACAAGGCTGAACCTAAAAAAATATCTAAAAATATATATTTCCTTTCTGTTCCTTAATATTACTTAAAATAAATATAGCAATGAAAAAACATCTAATTTCAAAATCATTTGATCCAAAGCATTATGAAGTATATTTCTTATATTCTTTCTTTACATTTATTACGTGAACAAACCCTTCTTTTTTATATTAAATATATAAAAAATAATAATAAATGTACTCCTTTTAATGACAAAATGATATCTATGAGTGTTGTAATTGATTCCATTAAACTAATATTGTATTAGATCTCTACAATTTGCTTTTTCCGTTAGTATTTAAGTTCGGAACCAAGATATATCAGGTGTGATACTGAAATTACGTACTTTTTGCATTAAATTTACATTTCCCACATTGTGTTTTAAGGTATAATTTGACTATACATGTTACGGGCTTCGTTAAATCAAGTAGCAGTATTCCAAAAAACCGAATTTCTTTGTCTCCACTTTCCGATTATTAAGGTTACCGTTTACTAAATTTTGTTACAAATTGAATTTTAAAAAGAAATATTTCACTTTTTGAAATTTGTCGTAGGATTTTATATACAATCCTAATGTATCGAAAATTTTTAGATTGTTAAAATAATAAACTTTTTTTAATTAAAAATATTTCAAATGTCTGCCTGTTGTTCACTCTCTAATTGTGCAATTCTTACTTCTGCATGATCCATCAGATATTACCAAAGTCATACAAGTAATGTCTGAGTCGATGACGGAATTTAATATAGTAAACGAAAAATAATAATTGCTTTTTCGAAGTATAATTTGGCAAATTAATTTTACCTTTTTCATAAAATTCTTACCAACAGTTTTTAGAAAATAATTGTTTTCATATTTATTGCAGTTGTAGCTATTTTATCTCCAAAAAATGCCTAACAGAACTGTTAGAATAAGATGATGTGTGTGTAAAAATTTGTATAACCCAGTAATTAATAATTATTCAAGATTGATGAATAAGTTTTAATTTCCATTTTTCTGGATGAAAAAACTTTTAGTCTTAAATAAATATTTTGTTACCTCCCGAGATTTTCATTCATATAAGTTTCCAATTCATTCTTTTAAACTTCATTTTTATTTTATTTCTAAGAATGGAAACAGTTTTTAAATTCAAGTTCGTAAATAAGTTTATTACATTATCGCTTTAGATAAATATTTAAACATAGTATATAAGAAAATGCATTGCATTTCTTATTTCGAAAGTATTGATTGAATTCCTGATAATAGTTTATATTGGTTATTGGCGCGAGTTTCTTTCTAAAATACCATAATCAACATTTGCACTAGTTACCAATAATTTGCTGCTTCAACTTAAGTATTTTACATTGATTATAATAAATTGAATTTTTTTCCATTCCTATAAATAAATGCCTCTGTATTTTTACGACTTTTGTGAGCATTTTTTTTCGCTTATAAATTAGATATTTGATTGTTGTTTTCCTTAATGCATTAAAGACCTTAGTAAATTATATCATAAATAGAAAGATACAGCATTAATTTTATCAATAAACTCATATACCCGATATCATTTATTATTTAAATCGATACATGCGTTTTCTAAAATGAAGCTTACTTTATAAATGTTTAAAGAGCATAAAATATTTTTCATAGCAATGCAATTGATATTTTAAGATTTCGATTATTTTTTATCTGAAAGCAAAAACCGTGTTGATTTTTTAAGATATAAACATTAGTGTTAATTTTAGAAATACTACAGAAAAATTCTGAATTATCAAAAATGAAAATAAATCTCATAAAACATAAAAATTAATACTTTCATGTGTTTTTCCTTCCTCAATGGAATTTTGAAATAATTACTTACAATCCATTTTTTTTTAATTCTTAAATTTTCAAATCTACATTACCACAATTATGTTTAACGTTTAATATTCACATTTTTATCTAATTGAAGGAGAAGAAGAAACTATATACTTTCTGAAAATATTGTGATAAATGAAACTGATGTAATCTAAAAATGAAAAATGTGATAAATGAAACTGATGTAATCTGATAAATATACTGATGTAAACTGATGTAATCTAATCTAAATGTTCTCATACATTATATTCTTCAGAATAGGGTGATTATAAAATAAAATTAAAAAAGATTAATTTGAATTTTAATAATCAATTATTATAGGAACAAATAAACTTAAATTACAACTTTTTTGAAGAAATTAATCATTTTAATTTAAATATTTCAAAAATAAGATTATTAAATACTTGATTTAATAACATACTAAAATTTGAATGAAATTTTATGTCGATATAAAATTTTCTTGTTATAAAAAAATTAGAAATCTATTTGAAGTAAGAAAAAACATTGATTTCCTATTTAGGACATCAGTTTTTTCAATAACTTGTCAGCAGCTTTTATTAAGTTGTTAAAGGCTATTACCCTCATTTTTAAAAACAATTTTATTGCCCTTTTCTTGGTCGTAAACCACATTTTTCCTCTCTTTATATAACTGAACATTTTTTCAATGATTGTCAATAACAAAATTCGTAGAATAATTTTAAATGCATTTCCCAATGAATGAAATATTTTTTTTTATAATTCTAGTTGTGTCCGAAAAAATTTAGTTGATACTTTATTTTCATATGTGAGTTGAAACAATATAAAAAGTAGTTATTTATTTAAAGACTTTTATTTTATTTTATGTAAATTTCGTAGTCAAATATTAAAATTTAAAATGTAAATCAATGTGTGTAAGATTTTATGCAAACTAGATAGATAGAAATATGTTTATATTATTTTTAACTTTTATTTTATGAAGATGGAAAAATTCTAAATTTTTTTTAAATAATTGTGAAAAAATTATCAATGGCTTATACATATGTATGAAGCGTTGGTAGAAAATTACTTGAGCTACACTTATCAATGTAAATTGCTCTAATATTTTAGGCTAAGTAAAACGAAGTTAGGATTTCATTTGATTGAGCTGATTACACTTGATTGAAATATTTGAAGATAAAAATTAGACAGAAAAAAAAAATCATTTCACAGTCATCTTAAATAAGTATTTATATTAATTAATACCCAAGTCTTTTCTTATAATTATTTAAGAAAATCATCGTTTATATTTTTAGTAATTACATACTTTGACAACGTTATGTCACTCTTTGTATTGATTAAGTCAAATTTCGCAGATTAATTTTCGAATTATATTCCTTTCAGAAAAAATAATTGCTTTTAAAAAATTTTAAAAGCAATTTTTAAATTTTTTTTAAAATTGCTTAATTAACTCATAAAAACTTTATTTTCATCCTTATAATTAATTTCGACTATAACTTAATTCTTATTCTATAGAATAGTCATTGTCACATTCGAAAACTTATTAAACAGAAATATAATTCTTAATCATATAAAAAACAATTCATAAAAATAATTAAAATATTATGCATGAGTCCAATTTCATTTAACATTCTAAAATTTGAAATCATAAGAAAATTAATAGAATTTTAAAGACACTAGAGATGTTGTTTTAAACTAAAACCACTACTCCTCAATTCTCCTCAGACTCTCCTGAAGTTACAATTTATTGAACGCGTCACTTGCTTTGTTGCCTCCGGCTTCATAATTGACTAGTAATTAAATTCTCTGCTTGAATTTGAGACTTCGTGACACGCCGACTGCACTTAATTCACAACAACACTTCAACGCATTTCTTCTTCCAAATGAAAGATTTCAAAACGCTTTCACTGAATTCTTAGATCTTTACATTTGTATATTTATTTAAGCATTATGCATCTTAAAGTAAAACATTTCCTTGACTTTGTACGTGCTTGGTTGAAATGTTTTAAACACATCGCGACTTATTCTTATGGCATAATTCTTATGGTAAAATTTGTCTTATAATTCGTATGAAGTTTAGTAGAATGGTTTTATGGCATATTCGTATAAGAGTTATGCATTTTTATGAGAAATATTTGTTACAAGAGACAGAGATTTATTTTTCGTACATTGCTCTATATATTTATAATTTTAAGTGAAAAATTAAAGTATTATTTAACTGTGTCTTAGTAATGATACTCTCTCTCTCTCTCTCTCTTTAAACTCTCACACCCACACGTGGAAGAAGGAATATATTTTATTCATAAAGTTTAACTAATAATATCTATTTCCTATAGAAAATATAGTTGTTAAAAAGTGTCTGACTCGTAAATAACTGTAGTTTGCTTATGTTATTATTAATAAAGTTTTTGTGATGAAAAATTACTTTTTGTATCATGACATGTATCTCTTTTCAAGAACCAATTTATTAAAATAAAAGGGTTTTATCTGTTTAAATCTGATAACCACTTTAGACTATAGGGAAAAACAATAGAAAAGGTGGAACTCTCTGAGTATTTTTATTTGCAAATTAAATTGATGATTAGACACAGTATGAAAAGAGCTTGGTTTTAGCGAAAGCTTAAGATTCGAACTCATAGTGGGAGTTAGAAAACTGTCAGAATATTACACTTTTCCCTACACTCAGGAACCGAAATGTTTGCTGTTAAAATGAATTTATTCTGATGTTTATAGTATTCAACTGCAGAGTCGCTGCAGAATGATATAATCTAGAAGAAGGATGTTTTTGTCTGCAGTGTCCAAGCAGGACACCCTAGAAAATGGAGTGAAAAGGGGTCCAACCCAAGGAGGAAAATATAGAAGAAAGAGGTTCTCTTAAGGTGGATCTGCTTTAGCTTAAGTCTAATGTTATACCATTGTATACATAATTGATTTGTATAAAGTGAAACAAATCATCATCGTTACGCAGCATTAATTATCAAAACTAGTGTAATGCTCATACCCAACATATATAATTTCACAAGTATTTTTAAAAATATTTTTATATTCCTTTTTTTTAATTAATAATATAAAATAAAATAATTACGAAGGAATTGTAATTAATTATTTTGTGAATTTAAAAAAGTTTTTATCTAAAGTAGAAGCAAACCTATTTTTACTAATTCAGTTTAGTAAAAATGCATAAGAAAAGTAAAATAACAAAAATAATATGATGAATTATCTTAAAATCACTTTTGCTATTTTGTGAAAATTTTATCCACAAACCATAAATTTTTATTTCGTAATCAAGGAAAAAGCCATTAAGTACGAAGAATTTAATAAGTGAAACATAAAAAGTTATTTTTAAAAGCTTATTAAAAACATTTCGAAAGATGCTCGAGAATTTTCCGTTATGCAAAATGATTTTTTTTCATTAACTTTACCTGTGATAAGACTTATATATCTACTGTATGCTAATATCCTAAGAAGAACAAATTTATTTTAAAGAGCGTATTTCAAATTTGGGGTACAAGGACCATTTTTCTAATAGGAATCTTTCTAATCCTTATTAGTTTAGATTCATATACTTAGCTAATGCAAACGTAAATTAGAATAGATATTAACCATTCAATTATGATTACTAAAAAGTTCGGTTGGGAATCAAAACGTACAATTTTTTATCAGTATTCATTCCAACGTACTTTATGTTAAAAATGTTCCTTTCAAATTACGAAATTCGAAATAGCATTCATATATTCCAACACAAATGCAGTTTTTTTTATCGAACTAAAACCAAAATGTTAATTTAAAGACACCTGTGCCTTAAAATAAGTGTTCCAAAGTCATAAAGTAAAGCACACACTTTCTTGTATTATTCTTCGCTTTATTAAACTTGAACTCTTCTTCCTCAATGACATATTCGATTCTGAAAATGAAAGCATCGCTTTACTAGAAGCAAGCAAGAGAGAAAGCAAGAAACCAGGAATTTCAGTGGCTATGAAATATTCATGAGTTGTATAGCCAAGAAAACAAATAATAGCTAAAAGATTAGAAGCGCACTCTTCATCCCATATTTCAATTTTGTATTGCTCAACAAAAGCCTCCCAAGAATAAATCCATTTTAAAAAGAAAGAAAAGATGGAAATTTCATTCTCTGATTTGAGCCGCATATCCCATTTTTTACGGATAACTCTTTCTGGAAAAGGCTGCACACCGGGATGTAGTTGCGTTTCTATTTCAAGCATTATTTAAATGAACAAACCATACATGAAAAATCAGTGTTTTTATAGAACATCCAAAAATGTATCTTATATTCAAAATAGTTTTTTTAAAGGCTTAAATATCTGTTTTAATTTTTGAAATAATTTTTTTCTCAATTACTTTTATTTTAGTAATATTTTTTTATTAAAATGGCATGTTTAATTGCAATCTCAATTGCCTGAATTTTTTAAATGTGTACAAAATAAAGATATGGACCCAAATTTATAGTTATGACTTAGAAGATTTGTTTTAATTCAATAGATAAGGAGAATTTATTTAAAATGTTCTTGTTTAGTTTTCAAATATTTAAGAATTAATATCTCACTATCTTATAAGAAAATTAAATTTTTTGTTAGTCTCATTGAAAAAGAAAATTATATTTTATTATTATGATAAAAAAAATATAAACTAATAAAAAGAATTCCACAGAGATGACCACCTAGAAATAGTTTCCCTAATATTTACTGACATTTTTATGCATACGATTTTTTAGATAACAATAAACTCACTTTGTTTAGATATACAGTTTCTTATAATTTTTTCAAAATAAATTTAACAAAAACTTTGAAGCGGGATTTATCATTTTATCATTCTTATTTTAATCTAGGTCAAACTAATAAAAATTCTTATGAAAGAGGTTATTTAAATATTAACATAAAATTGTAGATAATAGGATTCATGGTAATTTATTTGGCAAGATGAATTGTTTAATATTTGCATATTTAATATTTTTAAAAAATTGTACTAAAAATTTCTAAATAATGTTTGTTGAAATATTTTTCTAATTTTAATGAAGATTTTGTTTTCTTAATTTCAATTGTGAATCAAAGAGAGCGATACTATCGTTTAATTTAATGATGTTGTATTTTTGACTAAAAATTTTAATTTGGTACTGAATTAGAGACATGAAGGTTATTTAAAGAGGAGGGATTAAGTATTCTTTGTATATAGATTTAAATTAAATTTTCACTTGTTCTTGCTGAATTATAATACCTTTGTTTAATAACTCTATATATTTCATTGAAAGGTTTGATCATTAAAACGTGTTTAAGCAGAGGTATTTATCTCATCTCAAATGCAGTATAATAAATATATCGATTTCCAACTTATTTTTTACTCTTAAAGGATTATCTTTTTTAAAGATATCTCTTGCAGATTGCATTGTAATTATTCTTGCTATTGTTTTTTGATGTTCTTTTCTTTACATTTAAAATAACATTATTATTAAGATTAATTAAATATTGTTTCTTTAGTTTTATGTTTCTGTACTTTAAAAAAATTACAGAAACTTAATTTTAAATTTAAACTTTGATTATTTCTATTATAAAGTGTATTAATTATATATATCGAATGGTCTTAGAAATAATATATTTAACAATTTCTTATGTAGTAATAGTTTGGTATTAACTTCTATTCTCTTAAGTTTTCAACGAGCTGTATGAAGGCAAATTATTAATTTTTGATTATTCAATTCAATTATTCCTATTAATTTTTACATAAACATTGAAAAATAGAATTAATTAAATATACTTGTATATGTGTGTGCGTGGATCTAATTTTACATATATATATATATATATATATATATATATATATATATATAAGCGTAAGTTTAATATAGAGCGAACAAAAAGAAACATTGAGGCAAGGAAACTCCGGAATCTTAATGATGTTTCCAAAAATTAAAGCTATAGTTAAAATATGTGAAAGTTATTTGGTAGATTTTTTTCAGAATTAAAACGACCTTAACAGGACAAAAAAGTGAACTAAAGTTAAAATGAAGAATAAGAAATTATAAAAGTCTCTACAATTTTCCTTTTTCTCAAAACTGGATCCTGGGTGAGGGGGATTTCTAGTGTAAATCAGCTCTACAAAGAGATTCTTACTCTGAGATCAAAAAAAATTATTTTGTACATTTTATTTAGAGAGATTAATCACAGAAAAGAGTCTATTTGTATTGCATGCAATTTACATTCAAACTGTTTACAGTATGGTAGAAATATCATTGTTATGTTTTGACATCAGTTTCTTGAATTTCAGAAAAATTGTACAGTATGACATTTTAAAAAATACTGTAAATAAGGTTATGTGTTATAATACAAAATTAACATTATTTTCAAATTGAAAATATATTTACATACATAAGACTCATTAAAAATGTTTCACATAAATATACTACATATTTACACCAAAATGATCATTCGAAACCTTTTTCTTCTTTTCTTAAAGTCGGTAGCCAAAGATTTGTGACTAATATATAATTACACAAGAATTAATAATATGTTAAAAATACTATGGCATGTAATTCATATTTAATATAAAATATTATATTTAGTGTAATTGATGGTGGTTGGGTGTGAACCACTGAAACTATAAATTAGCGGTGCATTGACCACCTTTAAAATTACAAAAGTATTGGTGTGTGAACCACAAAAAAGTTACAAGCGGGCAGATAGATAGAGACCATAAAAAAGGGAAATTCATCCAAAACGGGTCCGAAAGCTCGAAAGTCATGTATGGTATTTACATACTAAAATTTGATCTGACATTTTCAAGTGTCTCTCTCTTAGCCAATTTGTTTTCGGTTGGGACCAGTAAGATAAAGGAACAAATTGAGTGATTAATCACTGTACTCAAGGAATAACCTCATTTTTTGAACTAAAGAATATAGTCCTAATTTGAAAAAATGGACAATTTCAGTTTTTTTTTTTTTTTTTAAACCTTTCGGTCTATCTATTTCATAAGTTATAGGAGAATAAGAATTTAAAAATATGAAGTCACCAGGTCTAAATTTTGCATAAACGAATCTAACATCAAAATGAATTTTGCATCATTTTATTTATTTATATATTTTATTTTCATTAATATTTACATATTTCATCTAACTTTATGTTTAAATGGTATATTTCATTTTGGTGTGTTTCTTCTTCAGTTTGTCGTATCATACGGTTTTCATTTGTTATTTGTGTTTTGAGTCTGTGTTGTTTAACCACATTCAGAGATGTTATCGATATTGCAAATACCGTATCAGTCATACACTCCAGTGAATTAGGAACTTGTCTTAATCATTTGTAATTAATATTTTTTTATGCTTTCTAGTGCATATGTATCTGGATTCTTGTAGTCTTATGTTAGGATTTTCATTACAAGTTCACATGCTGATTTTCAGTATAATTAGGATTGAGCACTTGATTTCTAAGTTTATTTTGGAACCTACAAAAAAGTAGGTTCAAAAATAAATCAGGAAATGATTCTTCTGATCTCGATCATTCATTACACCTTGATATATGTAAAACTGACAAGATAGAGGTGGTAATGAGCTTTGATATTGGATTCTCGGTAGGTGTAACGTCTTTGGTCTTAGAACATAATTGCCACCAAAATGTTGTCTTGGTGGGTTGCTTGTTCCGAAATTTTGTCTTTAGGTTGTAGAGGACAAAAACGTCTAAAGAAATTATATAGATTTCTTGGTCTAAACACAGGTTGGTAGGTGGAATGTAAAAGATGTCTTATTGCATCTTTTCTCGTGTATTCTTTTGGTAAGTGTTCCATCCCATTATAGCAATCTTACTAAAAACACTACGTTAATCAGTTAAAGAGGTAGGAGAATTAATTAATATAATTTTCTTAATCTCATTAGGTAATGAGTCCAAAATGAATTTTGTGTCAAATTTTAATTATCGTACAATATTAACTCTCACTTTATAATATTCATCTAAGGGCTTACATTTACTTGCATTAACCCGCATGAAATTGCTAAAAGGTGTAGGTTTATATTTTAAAAATGTTTCAATAAAATATTTCACATGCTTCTTCACATCCCTAAACAATTATTATCATAATCAGTTACAGCAATTTCCTTTAACCGAATGCTAATTTTTTTTTTACTTTCTACTTTTTATCCTTGTTTACTCCCAGGAAACAGTAAACAAAATAATGGAATCAGGAATTCATTTCCATCCCCTTTTAAAATGGTAATATGTAAGAATTAGAAGAAACATTAAACACATAATCTGCATGGCATTTGTAATATGTGTCGTAGTCATTCTAACACATTTTTTACAAGCGGTTCTGTTTTGTGTATCTACCAGTTCATTCCTGTTTAAGTGAATGTGCGTGTGAAAAATACTTTTCACATACAAACGCTGTTTAACAATTTCCTGATCTTACAGGTAAAAATTCCATCAATTTTATAACTCCAAGCTGTCCCACTCAGAAAATTACATTACAAAATTAGTTGTTACCAATTTCAGTTGAACAATAAAAGCAAACATAACAAAAATTGCGTATTTAATGAATGGTATTAAATAAATAAATAAATATATATATATATATGTATATATATATATATATCAGAATTCTTATATAAATTATTTAAAATTTCTTTAAAAAACAGTTTATTTTCAAATATTCACATTCCACTGTATCTAAAAATTATGCATTATTTATGTAAATTTATATATTTCCTCTTACTTTAAACCTACACTTAGCATGTGTGTGTGTGTGTGTGTGTGTGTGT